>JAUTXW010001779.1:0-37127 GCA_030620095.1 Kuschelorhynchus macadamiae
CATGAATAATCCTACTATATATCAACAAACACTTTGGGTTACACGTTTCTAAGTATTATATGTATAATTGTTACTGCGAATAATACTTTATAGTAATTTTCCATGTAAAGTAATTATATAATAATTACTGCCAAGCAGTAATAGTAATTATTCAAAGTTACTGTTTCTAAATCTGTTTACTAAATTAAACTTTTAAGTATCAGTACCTTCTTGAACTTCACAGAGACTACTCCATTACGTTCAAATGTACTCCTATAACGTATTACTATAAAGTAAAACGAGTCGTTGCAGAGTAGAAAAAGTTATCGTCCTCTGCTACTTTAAACTGGCCATTACCAGTCGTTATTCTTCTGTTGCAACTTACAAGAAAGAATTACAGTAAGTATTAAACGTATATACACTACTAGTACGAGATTCGGTCGGTGATTTTATAAGGACAGTGGCAACAATAGAGTAACCAATTTTTGATTGGTTCGGCCATATTACTGCTAAAATCGTTTTGTTTACTTTTCCCCTACATGGGTTTCTTATGAGGTTTGTTGTTTTAGTGTCTCATTTTATTAGTTTTTGTGATTATTAAAATGAGAGAAATGTATTTAAGCCTGGTTTACCTGTTTTTTGCTTGTAATTATAAAGTGTTTGTGATGAATGTGTAAATGACTATGACCGTAAACGTTTTAAGTTTAAGTTTACTCCAAGAAAAGTTATTAAATATTGCACAATATTATATTTTGGTTTTATTTTGCTGTAAAAGACAATATTGTTTCATGTCTTAGTGTATCTTTTACTTCATTGAGCACCTCAATTTGAAGTAGAAGCTCTTTAAGATTAGCATAAAAGAAACTTTATTTTGTAGGCCTTCTTCAGTACATATTACATTACTAAATCCACTTGGTAGACAACTCTCATTAATCGCTTGCACAAACATTGTTATTTGTTAAAAATCTAAATGAAAAAGTAAGTTTGTACTAGATAGTCCGAATAGATTATTAAAGTAAAACATTAACATAACCCTACATTTACAACTGACGCAGTGGCGGCTCGTGAGTATATTGAAGGGTGAGGCTACATGAGGTTAATTTTGTTTAAATGTGAATAAATTTCCACGTCACCCATGAGGTATTATTCTGCGACGCGTTGACATTTTTTTTTTAATGGAGGTCATCGCCAATAGCCCTACTAAACCAATAAAAACTAAAAAAATAAACTCTAAAAAAAGTAAATAAAAAGTAAACAAAGCAAGTAAAATATGTACACCTATCACTAAAATATAGCGGTGATTGCGATAATAAAAACACAATTTAGTTTATTAAAACTTAAAATAAATAGTTGTATGAAATAAGATAAAAAAACTACTTTTTGTACATTAAATCTATACGTCTGTCTTTTAAGGTTGCAAATTTATCTATAATTTGGTCGTAAAAGTTTTGGTCTTCACTAAGTTCTGACAGTAATTCCTGCTCTATTGACATCATTGCTAAACCCGAAAGCCGTTTTTGTGTCATTGTGTTTCTTAGGTAGGTTTTGATCCGTTTAAGACATGGAAAATTTCGTTCGGCCGATACACTTGTTGCGGGAATAGTTAAAACTCAATTAAAAAGCTTATATGCTTCCGCAAAAATTGCTTTAAAATCTTTAAATAACAAGGCTAGACTTTTTTCGACATCTAAATTTGAAAATTGTTCATCCCTATACAATACAGAAAGCTCATTCTTTAATCTATCTCTGTCAAAAATGTTTGGATAATTTTTTAATAAATTATTTAATAAGTTGTCTGGAAAGCATTTAACATATTCCGAATATTTTGTGCAATCGACTAAAGCAAAGAAATTTAAATTATTTAAATTTTCAAACCGCGTCCCTAATTGAAGAATTATACAATCTATTATTTCGAAATATAATATTTTATGTTTAGTAAAAATATCAAAGTCGCTAGAACATTGCCCTTGACGTGTGTTAGTTGGCGAATAGTGGCTTTTTTAGCAATATTGAAAAGTTCTTTGAAACGGTCCTCGTTTCTAAATTCAATAATTCGTTGCTTGGCAAGGTTTATTTGCGAAATGCAGTAATTTATATCTAAATGCTTTAACTGTAATATTTGAAACAGTACATCAGTGCAACTAAAAATTTGTTTATAAATATGCGTTAAAAGGCAAAATTCGAAATCATTAAAATGCTTTAGAAATCCTTTTGCACCATTAATAGATTCTGTTCCAGAACTTAAGTCATTAATAATAGTTTCAAATACTATAATTAAATTGTCCCATTCATTAGCCACTAAGTTTAAAATTTTAGACCGTGTACTATCTGATTAAGCAGAAAAGACCATTTTGGTGATTGGTGGAAATAATTTGGCATTCCTAATAAAGTGGCAAAAAATATACGACTTTGGGTAATCAGTTTTGTTCCCTGTTGTAAAACTAGATTTAATCTGTGGGCGCAACAAGGAGTAAACATAGCTAAAGGAGCAATAGATCTAACTTTTGTTTGAAGCCCATTTATTTCACCTGCCATAACACTAGCCCCATCGTAACACTGCGCGACCAATTTATTTTTAAAGTCATAAGGCTCTAAGCTGTTTTGTATTAAATGAAAAAGGCTCTCTGCTGTTCTATTATCGCTAACGTCAAAAAATCCTAAAAATCTTTCTTTTAAAGATCCGTTGGTCACATACCTAACTGTTATCGAATACTGTGATTTTTCTGTTATATCAGTACTATCATCCGCAATTATGCCAAAAAAACAACAATCGGTGTCATTGATTTCTTTTTTTATATATTCTTGAATATAGTCATGTATGCAACCAATTAGTTCATTTTGTATAATCTTAGATTGTCCCGTAAAAATATTACTAAATTTAGCACAATGTTCAGTAAGTTCGGCATTTCTTTTTATTAAGCATGCAAATATTTCCTTAAAATTGCCACCCTTAAAAGAATCTGTTGTTTCATTATGACCTCGAAATGCCAAGTCCTGTTTACCCAAAGTAATAGTAACATCAATTAAATAATTTAATTTTTAAACGGTTTTTTCGAACATTTTCATTATAAACAGTTTTATTAAGACTATCCGCAATAGTCGCCCTATTTTGCTCCAGTCTTGTAAGTGCTACCGAATTTTTAATATGCTCTCTTGAACTTTCATGCGATTTTACTGCTCGTGAAAAATTTTTTAAATCCGAATATCCGCCCCCTGAACTCCAATTATTTTTGACGCAACCTAATAAAATACAAGGCCAACAATATAAGCTTTCTTTATAAATACTTCCGCATAGCCACCTATAAGTTTCGTACCAAGATATTTGAAAAGTTCTTGAATATTTTTTACCTTGCCTCTTATCGTTAAATATTGCTAAAATTTTTGGCGTCGGTCGGACGGCTACCTAATATCTGTTTCTTTTCAGTTTCGCTTCTTCTTAAAAAAGGCGTTTCAATTAATGAAGCAATAATGTCGTGAATAGGATTCATTTCAAAAGCAAAAAGCAAATACAAAAAATGGAACGGTCCAACTTACCAAATCAAAACAAAACAAAAACTTACGCGTATTTATTCACCTTAAAAGACAGAACGCCCTGAATCAGCGATTATCGCAATCTATTTCCTATTTCTTTCTCAGCCGCACGCACCACGTAAAAAGAAGCCGTTGGAATATTTCGCTAGTCATGTGATTTAAATAACCAATAAAAGCATATCCAAGCTACAGATTTATCGCCTCAAGAATGCAATAGAAAACGCGTGCATCGGCAATCGCCATCCCGCTCTGTCGGAATCAGGTGACTCGCTGGCATCGGCACCGGCCGTTGATAAATAGGTCAGAAGTCGAAACTTTCCAAGCTAAAATTATTTCGCCTCATTCGAGAGCACTTTCTTTAGGAATGGGTTTGCACGGATTGCACGGTCGGTTTTTTGATGTGGTCAGAATTTATTTTCTAAAATATTTATTATGGGATTATATTTTGTTTTTTTTTTTTTAATGTGTAAAACTGTTAAAAAGTATATTTCTAATTGGTAATAGATAAAAAGTTATATAAAAAAAATATCTTTTCCTTTATTTTGGGGGTGAGGCGCGGCCTCAGAGGCCTACCCTGACGAGCCGCCACTGCGCTGACAGAGTTTGTCAATATAAAAGTAGATTAATTTAGTCATATTTTGCGAAAAACTAACGATAATATGGGTGCCCTCATTTAAACATAGACATATAGAATACATCACAAAAACAGCCCGTGGATTACTCCAGCTTTAATCAACGAGGGTAATGTTTTGAGAATTCTAAATCGACAGTGCAAAACTAGTAATAACCCGATTCTGTTACAAAGTTATAAAAATGGGTTAAAAATGCACAAGAATAATATTACTCTAGTGAAAAAACAATGGAATTCAGAAAAATTGAAATCAAGTAATAACATAACTAAATGTGCTTGGGAAATTATAAATTCTCATACTAACTTCAGATCTAAAGCAAAGAACTGTACTACACAACTAGTACTGGATAACGTGGAGGTAACTGATGATAACGCAATAGCTAACACATTTAATACTTTTTTTGTTGAATCTGTGTACCTACTTATTGATAGCGATCGGCTTGATGGTAGCATACCTTCAGATATCAATACTCATGTAATATTTTTGAACTCTTTGTGTGAATATGAAGTGTTAGAAATACTAAAGTCTGTGTCTAACAAAACATCCTCTGGATTTGATGATGTTCCATGCAACCTGGTGTATAAATGCGCATTAGAAATTCTAGCACCTCTTACATATCTAATTAATCTCTCATTTGAGCAAGGTTACTTTCCGGAAGAGTTAAAACAGGCGGTGCTTGTACCTATTCACAAAAAGGGTGACACAGCTTGTATCAACAACTATAGACCCATTGATATTTGAGAAGTCCTTTAAGAAAAAACTAATTACATTTCTGTCTTCATTTAAAATTCTATCATGTAGACAATTTGGTTTTACAATTGGGCGATCCACTGTTGACGGTATTATCAGTCTACTTGAAACTACTTAAAAATTTTAATAACAAAATAAAATCTATGGGAATTTTTTTTGACTTTACCAAAGCGTTTGATACTATTAATCATCAAATATTACTTAATAAGCTAGAACATTATGGTATAAGAGGGTTGGCATTTGGTTGGATCGAGTCTTATTTGTCAAATAGAACCCAGGCGGTCAAGCTGAGCTCTAGTAATGGTGTGACTAGCTCTAGTTGGCTTGATACTCCAACGGGTGTACCGCAGGGCAGCGTTTTAGGACCCATTCTATTTTTAATATTTATAAATGACTTACCTCTTTTTGTAAATAACAGTTATATAACCCTATTCGCGGATGATACATCTGCAATAGTTGGTGTAAATTATTATGATTTGCTCTGTCTTAGAGCTAATTAATGTGTACGTGATGTTTCTCTGTGGTATGACAGGAATGGTCTGTGTCTAAATGGTACTAAGACCAGCACTATGATTTTTACACCTATTGGAGTACATCTGGATAGATCTCTGCTGATAAGAGATAAACTTATTAACATTAAGCAACCAGAGACCGTAAATTTTTTAGGTATTACTATTGACTAACACCTTTCATGGAATAGCTACATAGAATATGTATGTAATAAAATTCCTTCAAATAACTATGCTATGCTAAGTTAAGGAACTTTACTGACTTAAACACCATTAAAACATTTTATTATGCTGCAGGCCAGTCAATCATGTCATATGGACTGATGTTGTGGGGCAACTCTAGTAGCATTTCAAGGGTCCTAATTAGCCAAAAACGTATAATAAGAAGTATGTTTGGATTTGCTTTTAGAGCATCTTGTCGGGAGATCTTTAGGTCTCAAAAAATATTAACGGTCATTAATCTATATATATTACAATGTGCTTGCCATGTGCATCAGCATATTGACAAATTCCCAAAATGGAGTGACCTGAATCTCTATAAGACGAGGGGCTCTGAAAGACTCTATATTCCCAGCTCTAGACTGGCCCAGGTGCATAAGAAAAAAAAGTAGCTTTCGTCACTCAGCCACATTTTATAGAAAATTAAAAATATCACAACTTGGTTATGTCATACCTGAACAAAACAACCTAAAGCGGTATTTTAAGGAAACAAAAAATAAAAACGAAACAAGGGGTTATGGTTATGATAGATGGCAGAATTATAGTAGTGACTCAAGTACCGCAACTCTCCGCATGCTACGACACAACGCATTCCGGTTGCAGACATATTAATAAGATGTTTTGTTGGGCATGTCTATTATTTTCGAAAGAAAAGAGTGTGTGGACTAATGCCGGTTACGAAGACCTAAACAATTTCACAAATGCTGGGCAAAATAGGATAGAAGTGAGCCTTTCTCGTCAATTTAAAGACGAAATAGAAAGGCATAATTCTAGAGTAGATCGAAATCATAACCTAATGCGAAAACTTATTGATATAACTTGCTTCTTGAGAAAGCATGAACAATAAATGTAATTTTTAGTGACCTTCCTAATTTGAAAAACCTATTTAATGAAATGCTTGAAAATGAAGAAAATTGGGATGGAGAAACCCTTTCGGTAGCTAGAATGTACTTATTTACATTAGAAGATTTTGACTTTATTTATTTTTTGGAAATTTTCAACCAAATATTTGGCCAGACAGATGTACTGTATAGTATAATACAGTCAAAACTCTCTTGATGTTGGCCATTCTATTAAAAAAATTGACGAATTTCAATCATTTTTGGACAATATTTTTATGGAATTTGAAAAAATGTATACAAAATGTGTGAATGCTTATGGTGAGCCTAAAAGAAAACGGAATATGGATGATGTTAAGTCGCATTACAAACGAATTTTCAGAGAAATAGTAGATAATATGTCCTAACACTGGAACCTGTGGTGGAAGATAGATCAAAATACAAGAGTTCTAACCACACTACACCACAACTTGTTACGTTCTGGACGCGCGTTTCGCTAACCAAGTTAGCATCATCAGCAGATGATATAAACTAAAGTAACTTATCCTAACCGAGACTATTTATAGGTAAATGTGGTCACACTTGGTTGCACCCGACTGCACCGTTGTCAAGTAAATAATAGATGGGACTATAGGGAAGAGGCCCTCTGTTTTTATTTAGTGCTTTCTTACCACATTTAACTATTTCTATACTCTTCTATAAATTTTTAATCAACTTAAGATTATTTATTCCTATTCGGTGATTGTTTTCCAAAGCATGTTGGGCAACGCTTGACTTTCCTGTTCTTCTGTATCTTAAATGTGCCATGTGTTCTTTAAAACGAATGTTTATGGAGCGTTTAGTTTGCCCAACATATTTTAGATCGCAGTCATTACAGCTAATTTCATAGATGCCACTCCTCTCCATCAAGTCCAAGAGTTTCCTTGGAGAAAGAACTGTTGCTAGATTTAGAACGTAATTCAACTTTCTATGATGATGTTATCAATGCATTTTTGATGAAAGAACGCCGTATTGAACTAACTTCATTATTATTTATGGTTTTTGTTTAGTGTAATAAAATTGTTGCTCGACATTTATAGTTTGTGTAAATTAAGACAGTGTTCCAGGTTCCCCTTCAATAAGAAAACAATTTTTTTCAGAGATTCTGTAATAGGTGAGTACTAGTAAAAATTATATATCATCTCGTACTTTTTTTTGTAAGGTTACCATACAGTGCCTCTTTTTAGAGCCTACTGTTCTAGTGGAATTTCATTATTGTCCATTACCTATTGCCTACCCTATTCATAATGCCACTGCACCATAGAGTTCAAGACTTTAGTGTAATTGGGTAAAATTGCGTATTTAAAGAATCCAAAATTATAAAAGCGTATGGAAGCATGATTTTAAGCAATTTTTAACCATACATATTTTTAAAACGGATTAAATAAAGACAGAAATAAGGAAAACAAAAATCTTTTTTGGCTTTTTCGCAACTGAATAAGAATATTTAACTTTAAATTAATTGAAGCAGATATTTAATATAATTACATACCTCAACATGTAGACTAGTCTGTCTACGGAATGTTTCGATACGTAATATAAATAATATTATTTAAGCAAGCATAAGAAATTATATCATTTACATAATAATCAATAACTCATCTTAAGGTAAATGATATAATTTCTTATGCTTGCTTAAATAATATTATTTATATTATGTATCGAAACATTCCGTAGACAGACTAGTCTACATGTTGAGGTATGTAATTATATTAAATATCTGCTTCAATTAATTTAAAGTTAAATATTCTTATTCAGTTGCGAAAAAGCCAAAAAAGATTTTTGTTTGTCAATCTAAACGCAACAAATAATCTGAACACATTTAAAAAGAAATAAGGAAGTGACGAATAGGGTGAATTATTACTATTCGGCTACTTAAATGGAACTACACAATTCCGTAGTATCTACGTAATAGTCAAAGTCACAGTTACATGTTATTTACGAAAAAGTTATCCTAAAATTGTTCCCCATTTTGGTAATGACTACGTAGTCTCAATGAAAATACTTGTGATAACAATAACGTATTCATGACTAAAAGTGATACTTGGGTGGCACGAGGTAAGCGGCTGTATCTCGGAAACCACTCATTGTAGAAACTTGTGGTGAAAAATTGTTTAACCAAAGTGGCCACGGGAAAATAACTTTTAAGTTTCTAAGATGATTGCTAGGGGGCGTAATTACTAACCTTAATTAAAACAGCTGTGTTTCTCGAAATTTCGACCTATTAAGACAGTACAAAAAAGTGTGCATTTTGAAACTGAGATGGTTTTATCTCAGTCTTTTTGTTATTAACTTTTTCTTCTATCTCTGAAAATAAAGTGGTGGGGGTGTTTAAATGTTTTCCCAAATAAATCTCTATAAATCGATAACGGCTCAATGGATTTTAATAAACTTGGTACCGCTGAAAAAAGCATTCCTCAGGGCTCCATCATTATCTAACTAATTGTGTTTTTGATTTCGGATCTAGCCACTAGAGGGCGTTTTTTGATAATATAACAGAAATTTCAAATTTTCTAAAAAAAATTTAATTTATCGATATGATTTTTTACACGGAAAAATAGCAAAATGAAGCCTATAAGCCTTGTTCCTAACCTAAAATTTCGGTCAATGAAAATTTAAAAACAGGTCTTCCGCGGAATTTCAACCTATTAAGATATATATATATATATATATATATATATATATATACAGTGTGTCCAAGATAAGGATGCACAGTATGGGGATCTCGGAAACGGTAAGAGATATAGTGTCGGTTAAATTAGACAAAAGTTGCTTATTTTGATGCCCAACAAAATCACGTTTTACAAATTTGAAAATTCTAAGCCGTTCCGGAAATATCCGAGAAAAAACGAAATATTGCGATTTCGTTTTAATTTTCTTTTGAAGCTATTTGAAAAAGTTATGAAAAAACGGAAAACACTTTTTCATTCTCACTTTTTAAGCTGTACAAGATGACGTTAACAAAGTTTCATTACAACGTTTTGTTTCGATGGAACCACCATCAACTTTGATTTTTCGTATGGGACTGAAAAAAAGTACACCCAGTATTAGATTGCGCTTTTCATTGCGAATTCAACGATATACTACACAATATAGTTACTTATGTTTTGATCTAGAAAAATGGCTATTTAATACATTTCTAGCATTTTATTATAGTGGACCATGAAATCCTAACTATAAAAGGAAAAAAACAGTTGACAAATTCGAATGAATGTATTTATTTATTTAACAAATATTCAAACAAGTAAATGTTTGTATTGTTATTGTTGTTGTCATTTTTTAATTTATTTTCTTCTACAATGGATGGAGGTAATTTTACAAACGACGAAAAATGTGATATGTTATCTTGCTACATTTTATGCCAAAGAAATTGTGTAGGAGCCTAGCGCATGTATTTCAACAAATACCCAGAGCGGAGACAACCTGACAAGTGTATTTTTCGGCGTTTGCTATTTAATCTAAAAGAATATGGATCATTTAAAAAACCTGTATTATCCCTACAAAAACCTTCCAATGAAGAAAACCAATACAGCGTTCTACAATCTGTTATTGAAAATCCACAAACTTCCACCAGAGAAATTGAAGACCAGACGGGGGTAGCTAAATCTACTGTTCAATTTATTTTAAGGAAAAATCAATTTAAGCCTTACAAATTCCGAATATGTCAAGGATTAAAACCGGGTGACGATGAACGACGTAGACATTTTTGTGAGTGGTATACCAGGATGTGTGAAGAGTCTTAATTTTCCTTATAAAGTGATTTGGTCTGATGAAAGCATGGTAACCAATAACGGTATTTTTAACAGGCGCAATACCCACTATTGATCACAACGAAATCTACGTGTAAATAGACCATCCAGACATCAAGATCGCTTTGGATTTAATATTTGGTGTGAGATTTTTGGTAGCGAGATTATAGGCCCTATTTTCTTTCACAATTCATTAACTTCCGAGCGGTACCTTGAGATCTTGAGGCACGATTTAGAAGATGCAATAGATAATTTACCGTTAGGCGCTGTACACGGCTGTTGGTTCCAACAAGATGGTGCTCCAGCCCATAACTCCATAGAAGTTCGCCAATATTTAGCTGAACGGTTTGAAGGAAGATACATTGGGACTTACAGTGAGACATCTTGGCCTCCAAGGTCCCCGGACCTAACTCCCTTGGACTTTTTCTTGTGGGGCTACATAAAAAATGAGGTATTTAAGGAATGTTTTGACAACGAGGAACAATTATATCAATCAGTACGAGCAGCATTTAATACAATTACTCCTGAAATGTTAAGTCATATTTTGGAGTCTACCGTGAGACGGGCGTACTTCTGTTTAGAAAAAGGAGGTAATTTGTTTGAACATTTGTTATAGTTAGTAAATAAATAAAAACATTCATTCGAACTTGTCAACCGTTTTTTCTTCCTTTTATCGTTAGGATTTCATGCCCTACTATAATAGAATGCTAGAAATGTATTAAAAAGCCATTTTTCTGGATAAAAACATAAGTAATCATATTGTGCTGTACATCGTTGAATTCGCAATAAAAAGCGCAATCTAATACTGGGTGTACTTTTTTTCCGTTCCATAAGAAAAATCAAAGTTGATGGTGGTTCCATTGAAACGAAACGTTGTAATAAAAATTTGTTAACGTCACCTCGTACAGTTTAAAAAGTGAGAATTAAAAAGTGTTTTCCGTTTTTTTATATCTTTTCAAATAGCTTTAAAGAAAAATTAAAACGAAATAGTAATATTTTGGTTTTTCTCGGATATTTCCGGAACGGCTTAGAATTTTCAAATTTGTAAAACGGGATTTTGTTGGGCAAAAAAAATACGCAACTTTTGTCTAATTTAACCTACACTTACTTTTACCGTTTCCGAGATCCCCATGCTGTGCATCCTTATCTTGGACACACTGTATATATATATATATATATATATATATATATATATATATTTATTTTTTAGGCAAGCAGAAAACAAAAAGACCTGTTATTTTGAAATTGGTATCATATTTTAAAAAACAGGAGATCCTACAAAACAGTAAAAAACTAAAAAATACAGGTATAAGTTTAACACAGGATTTGACCTTAGAGGAAGAGAAGGGAAACAAAATATTAAAACAAGGACTAAAAAGAGCGCGCGCTAAAAATCTGAATGCGTATATAAAAAACCATACACTTTTTATTAACGGAGAGCCCTACACAGCTCACGAATTGGCTGAGGAAGAAGAGTCAGATATAGAAACAGAGACCAACAGAACGGAGAGCAAAACATCTCCAAATTCGCACGATTATATTTGCTCAGAAAAACATCCAATAAGAGCCAATAACAGCGCTCCAGCCACCCCAACTACAAGGCCTATTTCGGAAGGCGATATTGAGGAAGACCGAGGAGAAAAGGATTCACCTGTGCCTGAAAAAGTTGAAGACATACAAAAGAGAAGACTCAAAACAGCAAACCAACCTATCAACAAAATAGGAAGAACCACTAGATTGAACAGCAACAAGACCCCAGGCCAATCCAGTGCATCAAAAACTATAAAAAAATAACAGGTTGGTTAGACTATCTCTTGATTTTTTTGTTGTAGATATGTACATTTTTTTTTTAATTTTGTTATGAAGATATAAGTGTTCTGTGTAGGTTAGTGGACAGTTGTAGCATTCATTTTTTATCTTTGTTTTAACAGGATTTTTTGTTTGATAAGCCGAATTATTTTATATTTTACTTATTTTAATGAAAGGTTAGTATGGATTGGTATATAAGAGATTTCGATTGTTTTGATATTAATACACGTGAAGTCAATAATATTACTGAAGCCAAACTGGCACTTGGATCTACTAAAACAAAAAAGCAATTTTCAATATTTCACACAAATATTCGCAGTATATATAAAAATTTTTCACTTCTTGAGGCATTGTTGGCGAGTTTAGAACATAGTTATGATATAATAGTGTTAACAGAGACTTTTCAAATTAAAGACAAATGCATTTGGCTTAAAAGATTATGTTTGTGTATATAATGATGGTCAAATTAATCAGAATGATGGTGTGCTTGTATTTATTAAAAATGTGTATAAATTTAAATTTAAAATAGTTAAGATTGCCAATATAAATTGTCTAAGAATTGAATTAATAATGTCAGACAAAACTACATCTATAACAGCTATATATAGACCAAGCCCTACGGATATAAATTTGTTCATTTCTGATCTGCAAATTTACCTAAAGAATATTGCGACAAATGATACGGAAATATTGATAGGGGATTTAAATATTAATATTTTAGGTAACACTATAGAAACCCAGGACTACCTAAACTTGTTATATGCTGCCGGCTACAAGTCTCTTATAAATCAATTTACTAGAGTCGAAAGGGATGCTAAAAGTTGTATAGATCACATTTTTTTTTAAAGTGCCTCTATTAGCCAAAAGACACTTAAACCAATCATACTTCATTCTAAAATAACCGACCATTATTCTATTATGCTAACATATGAAATATCTAATAAACAAACAAAATTGGCAGAGAGAAAGACATATATTAATTATACAAAGTTTGGAAAATCATTGGAGAAACACAATTTTAACAATATTTTCCTCGGAAACGGAAATGTTGACGAAATTACGACTAAGTTGGTAGATACAGTGAGGAAATGTATGGGTGAGAGCATATCAACATATTTACCAAAAACAAAAAGAACACCTTGGATTACGAATGGAATTTTAAAATCAATGAAAATAAGAGATGAGATCTATAAAAAATATAAAAGAAGTAAGAGCGAGGCATTATACATAGAATACAAAACCTACAGAAATAAGATCAATAAACTAATTGAGATAACAAAGCAAAGGTATTTTAAAAGTGTAATTATTAATAATGTAAATAACACTAGAAAGATTTGGCAGACAATAACCAGTTACAATAATTCTAATTATACAAAAAGTTCAATCAAAATTCCAGCTATTATCGATAAAAACAAAACAGTACAATACACAGATTCTCAAACCATCGCTGAATGTTTTAACGAGTACTATGCCTCTGTAGGCGAACGGATGGCTCAGGATATTATAAAAAATAATAGAACAGCAAGAAAATACCAAAACATAAAATCAACATATAGAAATTCAATTTATTTACATGAGGCTACAGAAGATGAGATAAGTAAAATTATCGACTCCCTAAAAAACGATTCTACTCCAGGAATTGATGAAATAACAACAAAAATATTAAAATTGAGTAGTTACAAACTAGTACCTCCAATAACCTATCTAATAAACTTGATATTTTTGACAGGAAAATGCCCAAAACATTTTAAAAAGGCAAAAATTAAGCCGATTTACAAAAATGGTGAGATGGACAAAAATGGAAAATTATAGACCAATAAGCTTAATTTCAAACCTTGCTAAAATTTTCGAAAAGGCCCTTAAAACAAGATTAATGTCATTTTTAAATAATAATAATCTATTATCCTCCTACCAATTCGGATTTCAAAACAATAAATCAACAAATGACGCAATAGCATTATTAACTAGCAAAATAAATCAAAGTTTGGATAAAAGTAAACCAAGTGCTGCGGTATTTGTTGATTTAGCAAAGGCGTTTGACACTGTAAGCCATAAAAAATTGTTATCTAAACTTTACAATATCGGTATCCGTGGACCTGCACATGATCTCTTTAAAGATTATCTTAGCGAAAGGGAGCAAGTCGTAGAAATAGATCATAAAATCAGCAAACCAAAGGTGGTTAATTACGGTATCCCACAAGGAACAGTTTTGGGTCCAGTATTATTTTTAATATATGCTTCTTACACTACAATGTACCGGAACCATTATATCATTCGCCGATGATACAGCACTTTTTATAGAAGGCGATACATGGGAACAACTAGAGCGAAAAATATAAAAACAGATTTACAAATAATAGTAGAGTGGTTCGATTCTAATTTACTTACTATAAATTTAACAAAAACAGTTTATATAATATTCTCAAGTTATAAAAGAGGATTACCTCAAGCGGCATCAATTGATATAAACTTACCTCTGAGAAATCACGTCTGGACTCAAAATACAAAATATACAAAATATCTTGGAATATTTATAGATGAAAATCTAAGATGGGATACTCAAGCTGAAGCCCTTGCAAAAAAAACTGAGATCGCTTATGTATCTGTTTAAAACTATGTCGAAAAGTCTTGACGCTAAGTATCTCAAAATGATGTATTACGCCCTTATACAGTCTCTGTTAGAGTATGGAATAATTGGATGGGGGGGCGCATATCAGTCAAGTCTAATTCCTGTAATTATGGCACAAAAGAAAATTCTTAAAATAATGTTTAAGCTTGAATGGCGATATCCTACCCATCTTCTGTATTCCCAAACGAATATGTTGAGTGTAAGGTCTCTTTATTATAAATCATCTATTTTATACTTGGCAAAAAAACATATGCTTAGCCAAAACAATACTCATAATTATCGGACAAGATTTAGGGAAGGACTAAATTTGACATTGCCTAGACCTAGAAGTAAGTAGGAAGGCAACAGTTTAACTATATTGGCCAAAAAGTTTATAACTTAATGCCTCAAGATTTGAAAAATAAAATATATAATAAAAACTTTAAAAAACTCTTAACAAGGTGGCTGATAAGAGAGGCAATTATTTTATAGGTACCTATCTAGTTTTTTTTTTCTATTTGCTTTTTTGTATCATCGATCATTAGATAGATGTATGTTTGTAATGTTTTTTACTAAATACTATGTCGTATATCGTTCTTTTATGTCTTAATAACATTTAAACTAACAGTTATGTTTTTATAATTAATTAAGACTGTGTTTTTTTTTTGTATCACAGTTCATATTTATGTGTGTAATATTTTGTTTTCTACATTTTATACTGTATGCTGCTCTCTTATCCTTTTGAAAGTTAAAATGGTGTTTTGCTTTAATATACCGGTTAATTTTACTTAATTTTTACATACATTTTTTTTCCACTTCCAAACTCTGTTTATACATGGCTGACAAGCCGCAAGCTTAGCGATGGTAAACAGGGATATCTGGGTTTTAATTAGATATATAAGAGTAAGATTCCTTTAATATTTATTTACCTTATAAAACTGTTATTTCTTGTATTTTTACTGTTGTAAATAAATATATATATATATATATATATATATATATATATATATATATATATATATATATATATATATATATATACATGTTTTTCCAAACAAATGTCGGCATGAATAGAAAAATGAATGAAATTCTTTAACAAAAGGCAAAAAAAGACACACAACGGGGTTGCCAAGTTCACACAGAATTAACTAAGACTGTTCAAACAGTTGTGATAATATTGAAATCCTTAGGTATATTAGACAATTTATTGGAATTTGACAAATTATTTGGTTAATCAAAACAGGAATTTAAATATAATGCTAATATTAAACTTGTGAGAAAAGAAAAACAACCAACAAACAGTTACTACAAATCTGATTGGAAATCCCCGTGTAACGTCATAGCGAGAGAAAAACACTGTTTAAAGATAAGTAGTTAAAGACTGACTTGGCAACTTTGGTTAAAAGGGCCTATTAAATAGTAATAAGTAAATACATTGGAAATAAATTATAGAAAGGGTACAAAAACTTGTGTAATGTCAATAAACTACGCCAACTGTGAGAAACAACTTAAATCTTTAGATGTAATACAAAAATAGGACTAACAGATGTCTTTTACTATTTAAGCAAAAAAGCAACACTGGTAATGTTGGTTTAGACCAAAACGAAAAACAGAAGACAGAAGAATTGACATTTCTTTAAAGAAATCACAAAAAGGGCATATTTGCTAAAATATGTTTAAAGAAAAGTTATTTTTTTTTTTAGTTTTAAAAATCTATTTTGCTTGGTGTTTCGAATTTTAAACTTTTATAAATTTTTCCATATGCGCTTAAATATTTTACAAATAGTTTACAATTTCGAAATCAATCAATCGAAAATTAATATTCTTGTGAGGTTATAAAAACTAAATTACTGACCAAAATTCCGTATTCATATGTAAATACTAAAAAATCGGTAAATTTCCTTTTCCCGGAACGCCTGAACTTCCCTCGTTAGGACTCTTCCCTTTTATTAGGAATAGTGAAGGGTAACCCAATTTAGTTCGGTGCATAATTATTTAGGAAAACATATATACTATTTTTTTCAGACATACTTATTGGGCGCCATTTTGTTCCATCGTATTGGATTCCTAACAATATTTTATCAATTACTTGATTTTTGGGCATAATTTAAAATAAATTCAAAAAGTAGTTTTTACATTAACACACACCGCCATTTTGTTACGTCATATTTTGAATTCGCACTAGTTTATCTCAAAATCACATTTAACTTTTCTAAAAAAAAAATTAAAGTCAATTGAATAAAAAATTTTTTACGTTGAATTTTAAAAAAATTATTTGGTCTCCATTTTATTCCACCATCTTGAATTCGTACCACAACTTTACCAGTTTATCTCTATATCACACTTAATGCTTGCACAAATTTTGAATTTGAAATTAATTTAGTAAGTAGTTTTTTTTCGGGCCGATTTTTTAAATATTTTGATCAGACCGCCATTTTGTTTTGCTATCTTATATTGATACCAAAATATTACCAGTTCTTTTCTATGTAACAAATTTGAGGAAATTGGATAAATACTTTTTTTAGTTTTTAATTTTTTTAACGATTTACTAGGCCGCCATCTTGTTCCGTCATGTGGGATCTGTACCAAAATATTACCAGGTTATTCCCATATGCCCTTCAATTTTCTATGAAAATTTGAAGGCAATTTGAGGAGTACAGGGTGTCCGGATTTGGTTGCAAAAGCAGGGTATCTCGCTTCTTTTTAAAGATAGAACCTTGCGGTTTTCACGAACCAGAACTAATTTTTTGTGAAACTCATAAAGCCGTAAACAAAATTTTCATACCCTTCTTCGTTTATGAGATACAGGGCGAAATAGAAAATTTTGCATTTTAAGACCCCCCTCGTATCTCGGTTATCCTTTAACTTAACGCAAAGGGAAAAATTGCTGCTTATGCAGTTTTTTACGCTGGATCCAGTGGCGTAGTCATATTTTTCATTTGAGTTGTTATTTTTTAGATATGACCCAAACTTTTGTTTTTTTAAATGGGTCACCCTGTATATTTGTCCAGAAATTGATTTGTCCGTTTAAGAGCTTCTCAAAAATATATAATAGTATGGGTCTATTTTAATAAACAACAACAAAAATCCTAATTTTTATAATTATAATCCCAAATTTTGCAGTAGGCCATGTAATTAAATCTATTTATCAAAATATGTATTGATAATTTCGCACCAAAAAAGTACCACCTACCTAGATTTATGTAACACAAGAACAAAACAGTAATAAATTATTATGTAACAAGCCTTTCAGCAAAAATCAACTGTCGTATAAGAACTACAGTAACCAAGGAAATCAAAAGAACTGTTCAAACTGATTTCCATTTTGTTCTATGCATGTTTCGCACAATTTTCGTATTCGTTTTAGGGAATTAAGCAAAATAACGGGATGATTTTGTAAACAGCGAAAATTCTCTCTTATTGCATTTCCTAAATCTTGGACGTTATCATAGTGGTCTTTGTAAATTCTATTTTCCAGATATCCCCATAGAAAGAAATCTAAAATCGACAAATCTGTGGACCTAGGGGGCCATCTTATAAGTCCATTTGTTCCGATCCATTGATTGGTAAAATTATTGTCCAGAAATAATCTCGTCATTCCAGAATTGTGTGCAGGAGCACCGTCCTGTTGAAAATAAATTTCGTTAATTTGCGCTAGAGGAACATCGTCAAGTAATTCAGGTATAGCTGCCTCTAAAATTTCTATATAGCGATTGGCTGTTAGATTTCCCTCAAATATATAAAATTTTATATGTGTTCCTAATATGAAGCAGGACACATTTAGACCAAACCTGCCCTGCTGTCTTCTGGGAAATATTTGGTGTTGATTTTTCTGGGACCAGAATCTAATATTGTGCCTATTGAGTATACCAGAATTACTGAAATGTGCTTCGTCTGACCATATAACCTTCCTTTCAAAATCTCTAACCATATCGCATCTTTCTCGAAACCAATTGCAGAAGGCTACCCGACGCTCTGCATCCCCTGGCTGTAAGTGCTGCATGAGCCTAAATTTGTATGGGTGGTATTTGTGCTTTTTTAGAATTTCTTGAACTCTAGTTTTTGGAGTCCCTATGCTCTTTTCACTGGCCCTACAAGAGTTTGTAAGGTAAGCTTCTGCATTAGCCAAAACCGTAATTTCCTCAGCCTCCCGATTTTCTTTATTATATGTTTTCGTACGAGGTTTGATAAATGATCCGTGATTAAGTAAATTCATTTTTATCCGATAAAAAGTGGGTATATTAGGTTGCCTCTTTTCTGGATATCTAAATAAAAATTAAGCAATAGCATTTCAACATACCTAAAAATTAACTATTTACCTGTTAAAATACATCTCAGAAGCCGCTTCAACATTGTCATTACTTAATATAAAACAAGCTAACATATCGTACTTTTCATAATGTTCGAAAGTTTGGTTTTCTTCCATAATAATACAAATATATTTTTACACAATAAATAAATACAAAAAACTAGCGCTATATTTTATATACGCGTACAAAATTGGGAAATGTCATTTGCTTCCAAGAAAACAAAAGAAAACGGCATCGTTTTGCATGGCCTACTGCAAAATTTGGGATGATAATTATAAAAATTAGGATTTTTGTTGTTGTTTATTAAAATAGACTCATACTATTATATATTTTTGAGAAGCTTTGAAAAGGACAAATCAATTTCTGAACAAATATACAGGCTGTCCCATTTAAAAAAACACAACTTTGGGTCATATCTAAAAAATAACAACTCAAGTGAAAAATATGACTAAGCCACTGGATCCAGCGTAAAAAACTGCATAAGCAGCAATTTTTCCCTTTGCGTTAAGTTAAAAGATAACCGAGATACGAGGGGGTCCCAAAATGCAAAATTTTCTATTTCGCTCTGTATCTCATAAACGAAGAAGGCTATGAAAATTTTGTTTACGGCTTCATGGGTTTCATAAAAAATTAGCTCTGGTTCGTGAAAACCGCAAGGTTCTATCTTTAAAAATAAGCGAGATACCCTGCTTTTGCAACCAAATCCGGACACCCTGTAAATTTTAATCTATGCCGCGAACTGACAAACAAACCGACGGAATTGATAAAATTTATTTTTTGGCCTCTAGGGACGTTAAAGCCGGAAAATATGTCAAATATGAGAGAGTGATTTTTTCACGATTAAAAATATTACGAGGGAAGAAAAAAATAAGCAATCTTTTTTAATAAAACTTTTTAACATTTTAGTAGTCTTTTATCTGGAATTTTTAAAAATAAATGTCAATTTTGACAGGTAACACAAGTCACGTGGCTACTTCGAAATAGGTCATTTTTCATACCTAACAAACTAACAGTTACTGCTAACTTTCAACAAAGTATCCAAATTAAAAAAAATCTATATTCTTTGTCCAGTTTAACAAATTAAATCAAGAAAAAGTCTCCCAAATTGTCTTGCAAGCTTGACCGTACATTGTATACGGTCAAGCGAAGAACAATGGTTAAATAAACCATCGTCATGTAAGATACCATAAAGATCGACCGTATATAGATGTCGACGTGTAACAATGTTCGTCTTCAACGACTGCAGCCATCAGGAGGTGCCTGTATACGTGAAAGTTTAAGCATTAAGACACTATATCGGTAAAGACACGCAGTGGCGTAGATGGTAATGAAAACCGTTGCGTTTCGTTCAATGCAATCGAAGAAACGTTGTTGAGAACATGAAGAGTAAAGTCCGATAAATTGTCATGACTAACTAATACCTTTATTCTTTATGCCTGCTTGTGTATCTGTTTTGGCTAGTAAATCATTCCGGTCCAGGATGGTAGTAGGAAGATTGAAACAATGTTTATATACGTACATACAAAAATTTATTGCGTATTGCTGACTTTGACATAAATTATTGATATGCGGAAAAGTAATAAGCTGTACTATATAATTTTTATTATTTTGTTCCAAACAAAAAAGGTTATTCCGATATCTTAAAAAATAAAGAAAATAAAAAGGAGTGGAACGTATGAGTAAAATGGATCATCTCAATCAATGATTTAATAACTAATCTCGATAGTCTGAATCTGTACTATAGTCAAAACCAGTGTTATCGATCGGGTCATACGATTTATCAACGACAAACTTTTTAACTTTGTTTTTCTTTTATTACATGTAATCATATCCTCCGCATAAAATCCGGAAGATGAATTAGATAGACCTATGATATTTTCAAAGGGTAAACATATAAATACCAGCAGTTGCAAAAATCTTTGAGCGATGTCACCTTAAAGTGACAAAATGGGTAATAAAAAACAATTTTCGGGTTTTTTTGCATCCAAAAGCGAAAAAAATAGTATTAAATCTAATAAAATATTACGAAAATGAAAATTCACCGGCCAATATCCAGGAGACAGTAGCAAAAGCTCTGGGAATCAGTGTAAGAAAAAAAGCATAATTTACTACCGAAGAAGATTAAGAAATGTACAGGGTGTTCCAGCGAGGACTGAACAGGGACCTATTTTCGACCTTCCTTGTATTTTGGAAAAATTCAAAATAGCCAATCGATGTATTTTTTCGTGTAGAATCCAAAAATATCATCGAAAAAATATTTGAACCAGAAACAAAAGAGTTACGCTATGCATCAGGTGTTTTTTAAATGGAATGTATCGTTTTTTATACGATTTTTGGAAAGAGTGATTTTTTTTATGTCCGTTCTGATTAAAAGATTTGATTTTGCGATAGCTGTTTATATTACATTTTAATGTTTTACAAACTAAAATTTTAGCTTCACCTGTTTAAAACATACGATAGGTTGGTATAGGTGATCAAGGTAAAATGACGTTTGAATGCTTTGTCAATAAAAATTGACATTATTATAATTATTGTCGAGGTCTTCACCTAAAAAATATATATTTGACTCTGATCGAAATGAAATACTCTTTGGACGAGAGACTACAGATTGTTATGCTATTTTACAAGTGCCAAGAAAATGCAAGAGAAGCAAGAAGAAGATTTATTGCAAATTTTCATAGAAATATATCCATCAATACAATTCTAAGGATAAAAAACCTATTTGAGGAAAATAAAACTTTACATGATAGAAAAAGAAATATACAAAGAAGAAGAAATCGAGACCAGGCCATTATAAATTATTTTCAAGTTAATCCAACCAAATCTATTTCGGATGCAGTTCGGGAAGTTCAGTACGGTGGCGGTGTAAGGCACAGAAGAGTTACCCGAGGGACTGTTCACAGGACTCTGAAAATTCATAAATTTAGGCCTTTTCGTATCCTTCCACTTCAGCACCTAACACCGGCACAAAAAGAACTTCGCTTCCAATTTGTTTCTCAAATGGTAATTCGGCAAGAAAACGAAGACCCTGATTTATTCAAAAATATTGTGTGGACCGACGAAGCTACTTTCACAACATCGGGAGTATTCAACAGACATAATAGTCACCAATGGGCCGTTGAAAATCCAAAAAAGTTCCAGACTATTAAATTTCAAGGGAGGAATTCTATTCATGTTTGGTGTGGCATAAAAAACAATAAAATTTTGGGACCAATATTTTTTAACGGGACTTTAAATGGGCACAGATATTATGAGTTTTTAGAAAACGAAATTGAAAATTTTTTGGAAGACTTACCATTGGCAGAATATCAGAATTCAATTTGGCAACATGATGGGGCGCCTCCTCATGCCGTGCATGATGTGGTTCAATTTTTAAATCGGCGCCATAACGAATGGATAGGGCGAAATGGAACATATGCTTGGCCGCCCAATAGCCCCGACCTCTCAGTTTTGGATACATTTCTTTGGGGCCATTTGAAGAACGTCGCATACAGACAACGAAACGAAAATATTCAAGAGATCATGGGAAAAATTGTCGATGAAATACACCGCCTTAACCAGGAAAATCATATTGTAACAGCAAGTTTAGAAAGGCTACAAAGGGGTTATCGATGTTGTTTCGAGAAAAACGGCGGTCACATTGAAAACTTATGTTATTAGTAGTTTTATTTTATTATTTAATAATTATTTTTTATTGAATTTCTTTTTCTATCATGTAAAGTTTTATTTTCCTCAAATAGGTTTTTTATCTTTAGAATTGTATTGATGGATATATTGCTATGAAAATTTGCAATAAATCTTCTTCTTGCTTCTCTTGCATTTTCTTGGCACTTGTAAAATAGCATAACAATCTGTAGTCTCTCGTCCAAAGAGTATTTCATTTCGATCAGAGTCAAATATATATTTTTTAGGTGAAGACCTCGACAATAATTAAAATAATGTCAATTTTTATTGACAAAGCATTCAAACGTCATTTTACCTTGATCACCTATACCAACCTATCGTATATTTTAAACAGGTGAAGCTAAAATTTTAGTTTGTAAAACATTAAAATGTAATATAAACAGCTATCGCAAAATCAAATCTTTTAATCAGAACGGACATAAAAAAAATCACTCTTTCCAAAAATCGTATAAAAAACGATACATTCCATTTAAAAAACACCTGATGCATAGCGTAACTCTTTTGTTTCTGGTTCAAATATTTTTTCGATGACATTTTTGGATTCTACAAGAAAAAATACATCGATTGGCTATTTTGAATTTTTCCAAAATACAAGGAAGGTCGAAAATAGGTCCCTGTTCAGTCCTCGCTGGAACACCCTGTACACGAAAAAAGCCAAAGACAGAAGACTTAAGTGACAATGTAAAAATGGATATTCGTAATGCAATTTACGATTTATACACATCAAAAACTAATATAACCCTTCAAGTTTTAAAAGAAGCTTTAAAAAATCGAAGCATATTGGAAATTGGACTAAAATCGTCAAAATTAATAAAAATGCTGGGTTTTCGATATAAAAAGGACTGTAATCGAAGATTTTTATGCGAGTTGCCACATATAGCAAGTCAGCGAATCCAGTTTTTAAAGAAATACACGGAAAATGTTAATTCAAAATTTAGAAAAGTGGTATTTTTAGACGATACCTGGATATTTTCTAATGGAAGTGTTTCGAAATCTTGGCAGGACGAGTCTGTAAAAAGTGTCAAGAGAAAAAAGGGATGTGGGACGGGAAAACGGTTCATCATTTTGCATGCAGGTTCTTCAACAGGATTTCTCCCAGGTGCAAGTTTACTGTTTTCTTCAACATCCAAAAGCATGGATTACCATGATAATATGAACTGTGAACTGTTTGAAAAGTGGTTAAAAGAACAACTGATTCCAAATTTAGATGCTCCATCTTTAATTATTCTGGAAAATGCATCTTATCATTCAAGAATCTAAAATAAACAACCTACTTCATCCTGGAAGAAAAGTGATATTTATGACTGGCTAATAAAAGAAAAACAAAATCCTTTACCCAATATGCTGAAACTAGAACTTCTTTTAATGGCAAAATCTATTAAAAAAACAATATATACCGTAGATGAAATATTACGGGAAAATGGACATGAGGTTTACGACTGACGCCATAATATTGCCAGTTTAACGCAATAGAATTAATATGGGTTGGGGCAAAAAATATATTTATAGGTAAACCGATCAAAATTAAATCATTTTAAAATTCGAAAGTTCGCCGTTTTTGCAACACAAAAGAGATATAGAAGTGCGGTACACGAAAGAAAACAGACAAATATAGATAAAGGTTCATTAAGCATAGTTACATTTTTTAATTATCTGAAGTGCGTATAGTCAGAAAGTAGTGCCATATTATTTAAAGAACGACGGGACACCACTGGTTTAAAGAGATTTCTTGGCCGACCTTCCTAAACCGATTGACTCCGCCCGGATTTCTTTCGTGTCCCGCACTTTATATATACACATTCTTTGGTCCTTTCACTATTGCCTTAGCTAGAAAAGACACTGAATTACCGTTTTCTCGCAAATTTATTAAGGGTTGCAGTTTATTTTATTTTACTTAGTAAAGTGAAATACACTTCGGGTCTTTGTAAGAAATGTCAGACATTCGATCTACACAAAAGGTGTGTTTAAAAGTATTAAAATTTCTAAACATTTTAATTCACGCAGTCATGTATTTTACAGTACCACCCAATGCCTCAATGAAGACTTACTTCCAATGATTTTGCCGCTATAATAGACCTTTTGCGATATGCGGATCGTACACAACAAGAAGTGGCCGAAATGTACAACGTTTCCAAAGTGTGATTAGCTTGAAGCTTGGAACCGTTTTCAGGAAATTGGAAATGCCAATATCGCGGTGGAGGTCACCAAAGGGTTAGGAGTTGGAGACAGGATCGTTTTGTAATTATTTCTGCAATTTGGATGAAATGTTCAGGGGACATTCAGGACATTGCCAGAGAGGTCCCATAGCAAGCATATTAAAAAATGTTAAAAATGGCGGAATGGCAGGTGACCATTTTGTTGTTCTTTTATGTTTATACATCGATTACTCCGCCATGGTTTGACCAAACTAGATTAAATTTTCAGAGCATATTCAGGATATTGTCGGAGTAGTCCCATAGAAAGGATATTAAAAAAATGTTAAAAACGGCGGAATGGCGCCATTTTGTTTTTTGCCCTAACATATATTGCAAGTAGTTTTTTAATATTTTACTCCCGCGTCTCGATTCTATGCGTTCGCCATTATATCAGGAAAAAAGAATAAAAAAATGTACTAAAAAGTGAAAAATAGTTATTTTACTCCACCTTGAAAATTTTAATCCGTGAAGTCAGCACTATGTACTTGAGAGAGGTTTTGACCTATTTATCAACGGCCGGTGCCGATGCCGGCGATTCACCTGATTACGACAGAGCGGGATGGCGATTGCCGATGCACGCGTTTTCTATTGCATTCTTGAGGCGATAAATCTGTAGCTTGGATATGCTTTTATTGGTTATTTAAATCACATGACTAGCGAAATATTCCAACGGCTTCTTTTTACGTGCGGCTGAGAAAGAAATAGGAAATAGATTGCGATAATCGCTGATTGAGGGCGTTCTGTCTTTTAAGGTAAATAAATACGCGTGAGTAAGTTTTTGTTTTGTTTTGGTAAGTTGGACCGTTCCATTTTTTGTATTTGCTTTTTGCTTTTGAAATGAATCCTATTCACGACATTACGCCTTTTTTAAGAAGAAGCGAAACTGAAAAGAAACAGATATTAGGTAGCCGTCCGACGCGACGCCGAAAATTTTAGCAATATTTAACGATAAGAGGCAAGGTAAAAAATATTCAAGAACTTTTCAAATATCTTGGTACGAAACTTATAGGTGGCTATGCGGAAGTATTTATAAAGAGAGCTTATATTGTTGGCCTTGTATTTTATTAGGTTGCGTCAAAAATAATTGGAGTTCAGGGAGCGGATATTCGAATTTAAAAAATTTTTCACGAGCAGTAAAATCGCATGAAAGTTCAAGAGAGCATATTAAAAATTCGGTAGCACTTACAAGACTGGAGCAAAATAGGGCGACTATTGCGGATGCACTACAAGAAAATGCAAGTCTTAATAAAATTGTTTATAATGAAAATGTTCGAACAAACCGTTTATTATTAAATTATTTAATTGATGTTACTATTACTTTGGGTAAACAGGACTTGGCATTTCGAGGTCATAATGAAACAACAGATTCTTTTAACCGTGGCAATTTTAAGGAAATATTTGCATGCTTAATAAAAAGAAATGCCGAACTTACTGAACATTGTGCTAAATTTAGTAATATTTTTACGGGACAATCTAAGACTATACAAAATGAACTAATTGGTTGCATACATGACTATATTCAAGAATATATAAAAAAAGAAATCAATGACACCGATTGTTGTTTTTTTGGCGTAATTGCGGATGATAGTACTGATATAACAGAAAAATCACAGTGTTCGATAACAGTTAGGTATGTGACCAACGGATCTCTAAAAGAAAGATTTTTTGGATTTTTTGACGTTAGCGATGATAGAACAGCAGAGAGCCTTTTTCATTTAATACAAAACAGCTTAGAGCCTTATGACTTTAAAAATAAATTGGTCGCGCAGTGTTACGATGGGGCTAGTGTTATGGCAGGTGAAATAAATGGGCTTCAAACAAAAGTTAGATCTATTGCTCCTTTAGCTATGTTTACTCATTGTTGCGCCCACAGATTAAATCTAGTTTTACAACAGGGAACAAAACTGATTACCCAAAGTCATATATTTTTTGCCACTTTATTAGGAATACCAAATTATTTCCACCAATCACCAAAACGGTCTTTTGTGCTTAATCAGACAGTAGGTAAAAGAATTCCGCGAGCTGTAGAAACGCGATGGTATACACGGTCTAAAATTTTAAACTTAGTGGCTAATGAATGGGACAATTTAATTATAGTATTTGAAACTATTATTAATGACTTAAGTTCTGGAACAGAATCTATTAATGGTGCAAAAGGATTTCTAAAGCATTTTAATGATTTCGAATTTTGCCTTTTAACGCATATTTATAAACAAATTTTTAGTTGCACTGATGTACTGTTTCAAATATTACAGTTAAAGCATTTAGATATAAATTACTGCATTTCGCAAATAAACCTTGCCAAGCAACGAATTATTGAATTTAGAAACGAGGACAATTTCAAAGAACTTTTCAATATTGCTAAAAAATACAATATTCTTCCAACTAACACACGTCGAGGGCAATGTTCTAGCGACTTTGATATTTTTACTAAATATAAAATATTATATTTCCAAATAATAGATTGTATAATTCTTCATTTAGGAACGCGGTTTGAAAATTTAAATAATTTAAATTTCTTTGCTTTAGTCGATTGCACAAAATATTCGGAATATGTTAAATGCTTTCCAGACGAATTATTAAATAATTTATTAAAAAATTATCCAAACATTTTTGACAGAGATAGATTAAAGAATGACCTGTCTGTATTGTATAGGGATGAACAATTTTTAAATTTAGATGTCGAAAAAAGTCTAGCTTTGTTATTTAAAGATTTTAAAGCAATTTTTGCGGAAGCATATAAGCTTTTTAATTTAGTTTTAACTATTCCCGCAACAAGTGTATCGGCCGAACGAAATTTTTCATGTCTTAAACGGATCAAAATCTACCTAAGAAACACAATGACACAAGAACGGCTTTCGGGTTTAGCAATGATGTCAATAGAGCAGGAATTACTGTCAGAACTTAGTGAAGACCAAAACTTTTACGACCAAATTATAGATAAATGTGCAACCTTAAAAGACAGACGTATAGATTTAATGTACAAAAAGTAGTTTTTTTATCTTATTTCATACAACTATTTATTTTAAGTTTTAATAAACTAAATTATGTTTTTATTATTGCAATCACCGCTATATTTTAGTGATAGGTGTACATATTTTACTTGTTTTGTTTACTTTTTATTTACTTTTTTTAGAGTTTATTTTTTTAGTTTTTAATGGTTTAGTAGGGCTATTGGCGATGACCTCCATTAAAAAAAAAAAGGTCAACGCGTCGCAGAATAATACCTCATGGGTGACGTGGAAATTTATTCACATTTAAACAAAATTAACCTCATGTAGCCTCACCCTTCAATACACTCACGAGCCGCCACTGGTATGTTCAACAATAAACTTAATGATTTCCTGAATAGAGTTAATCGTATTACTGAGAGTGTATTTACATTTGTGTATATTACCAATGATATGGGTTATAAACTTAAAAACTTCAGTATTGCTGAATCAATTGTTAAAGAATTAGGTCAAAATAAAGTCATATTGAAAGTTCTCAGGCACGTACAACTCTGTCAAGTGCCTTTTAAACTTGAGAGTGTTAGTCAAAATATAAACTCTCAACTACTACAGACTACTTCTCCGAAGAAAAACTTTACAGATAATGGTAAAAATGATAGTACTTTTTTAGATTAAACGGTACAAGTATGTTGTTGTATGAGTTTTATGTTTTTTTAGAAAATAAGAACTTTCCTGACATTGTTTTATTGACAGAACATTGGCTTAGGAGTGGGGAGCCTATATATTTACAAAATTATACGCTAGTCTCATTATACTGTAGAAAATCTTTTCAAAAAAGTTAAATGTTTATATAATTTGTTTATACCGACCCCCTCGATGTAGCGAACGTATGTTTTTGGAAAGGTTGGAGGGTCTGTTGCTTCAGATTTGTCCCCAGTCTGATGTCATTTTGGCAGGTGATTTTAATATTGATTTTGGTTGTAAGGATAATCGTCATACACTTGCATTGCAACAGTTATCCACTTTTTTTGGGCAAAAAGCAATATCATTAATTTTAGTTTGTAATATATTAAAAACATTGTCCGAGAATGGAAATATTTCTGAAAATATGTTCAACAAATAATTTAAATTAAAATCTCGTTTCAAACAGTCCAAAAACCCCCTCGAACTATTTATTGCTTCTGAGTCCCACGTTTCATTATTTTCTATTATATTCTCAAATAGTTCAATCAGTGATTCACGATTTTCAGATACTGTTAACACAAGTCTCCATTGTAGTTCCACCTAGTAGGAGCTACTTTGGGCAATCGTTTGTGGACAATGGAGTCCAAAGCTTGTGTACGTTTTGTTGACTTGGAAAAAAAAGCAGCCTTGCCACTTAAAGTAACGAAAAATACTTTACACTCTTTAACGTGATTGATGGACTGGGATAAAACTAAATTTAAACAATGGACAAACACAGCACTTGGGAAAGTTTCTCGAACTTTAGCTTGCAGACCTCCTAATTGTCCTACCATCACTGCAGCTCCATCATAGCTTTGAGCAACTAATTTTTTTTCTCCATTAATTTCTTTAGTAACGTTATAAACTACGGTATATAATGCATCTGCTGTACGATTTTCGGATACATTCTTAAAACCTAAAAATCGCTCTTGAATACTTCCGTCTTTTTTTACGTAGTGTATTACTATAGATAATTGGCTAAAATTAGTGATATCAGTTGTTTCGTCCAGAGCAATAGCAATGAACCGCGCCTCGCCAATCTCCTGCTTAATTCTTTTTAGAATAATGGTTGCAACAGCGGAAATTAAATCATTCTGGATTAGATTCGACGTTCCGCGAAAAACGCTAGACTGCTCTAAATGATTTTTTAAGCAATCATCATATTTAGCCATTAAACTAAGTAAATCTTGAAAATTTTCTCTATTTGAAGAAACCCCTGTTTCGTCATTACCTCTAAATCCCAATTCGTGCTGTCCAAGAAAGCAAACAATATCCATAAGTCTTCTTAATATTTGCCTTTTTTTTATCGACTAGTTCATAATAATGTTCAATTCTGGTTTTGCCGAAGACTTTTTCTTTTATGACGGCCTATAAGTGCGCTTTGGACATAATATGTCTTTTTACAGCTTTATGAAAATTGTTTAAATCGGAAAAACCAGTTTTATTCCAGAGACCTTTTCATTTTCAAAAAGTAAACATGGCCAACAAAATAATGTACTTATATTTTCCCATCCTGTTAGCCATTTAAATTGTTCGTTTTTCCGGACAAAAATGTCTAATACAATTTTTCATTTTTGAAGCTAAATTTTTCATAGGCGGTTTTGCCCTTCTTTTGGAAATTATTTGAAGCTTATCAGCGAAGTTTAATGTCGAAAATCTCTTTATTATTAAGACTCACACCACACATTCACACACACTCTTCTTACTAAATTCTCCAACATTTTCAACGTTACTACCGACAGCCGAAGTTGACGGTATTTGCATATCCACGTCCGTATTATTGTCTTCCATATCGCACCATGCACGACGCGACGTACGTATAACACAACACATGAATAGCCGTTCAAACAAAGAACCTACTCCAACGATAGCTTCCGCCATCACTTAAAGCACGCGACTGAAATGCAAAAATTGCAAACAACCGGTGTAAAGTTCAATAACCTCTGGCTCGATTCACAGGAAATCAAGCATATAAGGCTTGGCTGCAGAGAAGCTAGGCCCGCATAGGTTCTATTCGATATTCTATTGTGGATGGATCGGAGTCAAGGCCGCATTTATTATGGGCTTGATAATTAAGATAATATTTTAATATAAACTAAATTAATGGTTTCCTATTTCAAAAATTACATTTTAGAAGATGTTTTGTAATTTTTTTTTTTGGGACCATGGACATTACAAATGTAAAGGAAACCAAGAGCCTAGCGTCGGTTCTAGGATTTTATAATCGAAAAATTAGGAAATTTTAAACGAACAAAAAACCAATAAAACTAATCCCAAGCTCCATGATTTCTTAATGTATTAATGTTGCCCCCAGCTTTACAGCATTTAATTAAATAAAAAATTGAGTTTATGGTGAACTCGCTGCCACTGGTTAGCACTCGTTCGATGCCGCATCCAAACAGTAGCGATGGGTGACACTTCCTTCAGCAGCCGCACCAAAGCTAACGAGGTCTTTGCCGTCTCCGATTTGTATTCATCGCCGATCGTCTTCTTTTCTGATGCTCTTTTATTTTGTGATGACACGCCACCCGTTGAATAGCCAATTGTTCTTTCCCAATTTTAAAGCCGCGCGATCGAAAGGAATCTCTAAGTTACGCAAAATGTGTTCGTAATTCGAAGATATGTGCAGGGACGCCAGGAGAAAATCCGGGCCAGGGAGTAAAGATGGGCGGCCCCCCTTCCCCCACGGAAACAAAAAAAAATAGAAAAAGACGTCCATTACCGGATGCAAAATTGACGACTTGAAAAAAAAACGATTTTCGCAAATATCTGGGCCCGACGGAAAATGGTATAACAAAGGCATATCAAAAATTCAATCTGGCAATGTAACAACCAAGGCGATTTGTTCATTTGATTTACCATAAGTAAAATTATTTTGGAAATGTAGTGACGTAACGACAGCACAAAAAGACAGTTCACCAAGCTATGCAGACATTTAACAAAAACTATATATAATTATATAATTAAATAAAGAAAAGAAAAACAGTATAAAATGTGATTTATTCATTAAAAAACGTACAAAATATATTTTTATTCTAAAATCTTATATTATATTAAGCTATTTTTTAATAGCAAAGCCAAAATATTTCTGGGCTAAAAAGTTGATAAAAAATGCCTTTTTAACAACATTTTAAAACGCAAAGGGGCTGTTATTCTAAATATCCTTTTTTTAGCTAGAAACTGACTACTTTCCAAGCTTCTAGAATCTCTTTTTGGGTGCGCCAAATGTAGTTCTGCCAATGATCAGCGTTTACTTCGCTAAGAAACTTTTTCCACGTTACTAAAACTTTTATTGGTCATACTTTCTTTTGCACTCTGACCAAACCATTTCGATGGGGTTATATTGACAATGGTATGGTGTACTTCGATTTTTTCTACCAAATTCCAGATTTGGTCCTTCATTGCTGCCTCTGGAAAGGCAATATTTTTTTCAGAAAGCCATAAAATTAATCTTTTTTGGTCCAGGATTTTTGGGATATGACTTCTACTAGCCCAGAGTGGTAGCTTGCGTTGTTCATGATAATTAATGATTTGGGCGGCAAATTAGGAACAAGTTGATATTTAAACCATTTTTCGAAATTTTGACGGTTCATACTATCGTGGTAGTCCCTACTTTTTGTCCTGTTTTTAAAAACTAAACTAGCTGCCTTGATAAACCCGTTCTTGTTGCCGGCGTTGACGACGATGTATCTATAATCTAAAAAACTCAACAGTTTTAACACTGGAGCAGAAGAAAAAAAAATCTGTTTTTTTTTATATATAATTTAGAAGTCTAGTATATTTACGAACATAGAGTCATTTCACTACATTTCGTCACACTAATTCAAGTTTGTCTTTTGATCAAAATTATTTAAAAGATAAATAATATAGAATGTTGACAAAGTAATTATTTTTGTTAAATATCAAAAAATAAATATTTTTATTTTTTTGCGGCCAAAATTATTTTTGATGATTATAGCGAGGATGTGAAAAAGTTATTTTAACCCCAAAAAAATTTTTTCTGATGCAAAATTTACTGATTTTTAGCCACTTTCGACAGATTGTAACATTTCTATTTTTTGATATTTAATAAAAATAATAAACTTACCAACACCCTCATATTATTTATCTTTGAAATACCGTTAAAAGTTGTCTATAATTGTTTCGATTTGGGTTAAAAGAACACCTTAAATTGCCAAAAATTTTAAACCGACCGATGCTCTTAATATAAATGCACAAGAAAACTAAATTAAACAAAAAACGAAATATATATACGTATATATATATATATATATATATATATATATATATATATATATATATATATATATATATATATATATATATATATATATATATATATATATATATATATATATGTATACATATATATCTATATATATATATGTATACATATATATCATATATATATATATATATGTATACATACATATATATATATATATATATATATATATATATATATATATATGATATATATATATATATATATATATATATATATATATATATATATATATATATATATATATATATATATATATATATATATATATATATATATATATATATATATATATATATATATATATATATATGTATACATATATATATATATATATATATATATATATATATATATATATATATATATGTGTTGATTCTTAGACCATCAAGGATGGAAAAATACAATGTGTTTTTATTCCGGGTGTACATCCGTTCACTACTGTCGTTCCGAAAAGAAAGAATTCCGTGATATATTTTAAATAAAATTGTGTAAAATAAACTTAACAATTTAAATATTTTATAAAATTCCTAATTTTTTTCAATATTCTCAAACTTTCATTTCGATCTTTTGTATATAGGTATCTCCAAAAAATACCCCATACTCTTTAGTGTCGTCACGAATTTTCAATTTTTGCGGGAATGTTTCCAGAGAATATTTGATTTTTATAAATTCAGGAGAACTTTGCAACACTAGTGAGCGTGATGGAAGAAGAATCTCTCGACTGGTCCACACGCCGGCGACGTCTCTCTCTTTCTGCAGCCTCATTAAGGGCATAAACTACTATTGGCGTGGTAAAAGACGGCCGCGCCTGATTTGCCGCTGTTCCGGACCAGTAGCGAAGATGCTGCAGGCTCGGTCCATGCTCCGCCTCGTTGCAGACTCGCGATGGCTGATGTTGATGCTGCTGCTGTTTGTCGGTCGGTATGTGGGAGAGGACTACATGATTTACTGTTAGTAGAGATGAAAATTGTCTTGGGTCATATTTCTTAAAAGTTTAGAACGTTGTAGTTCGCAACCGTCTGAGTAAAAGTTACCCTTGTCGACAAAAAAAATGTATATACGAGTTACAAGGCTTCTTCCTTATAATTTGCCACACCTTGAGATACTTTTTTTTATGTTTTTATGAAAGCTGTAGGATTTTTCCTAATTATTTTCATGGCGGTAAATTTTAAAACAAGTGACGATCGGAAAATCAAGAAACCACTGCCAACTTTGTTATTTTAAATGGAACATCCTGTATTTTTTGACATTTTGGATTCTTCTTATTATCCTGTTTTCAAAAATATATGTCTATGCTCGGAACAGTAGTTCTTGATTTATTCGGCTTTAAAGTTATCACATGAGAAATCCACTGTGATGCAATTCAACATTCATAAAATCGCTTTACCCATGAAAAAAACAAAACAGTTATTTGTAAAGAAAACATTTTATTGACTTTACGTCAATGTTGACTTTACATCAAATAATTATTAATAAAATGCTGAAATTACTGAAGAAGAAAAATTTAAAATAATTCAATTATATTTCGGAAATGCGAATAAGGTGACAGTACAGGATGCTCCTCAAGTAGCACATATAATCATATATGGGTTAAGATGCTGTGATATTGGCTAATATCCCTGGCTAATTAGCTAAAATGGCTAGCCAAAATAACAGTTCTATTACAGTATAAAGAGACAAAGTGGGAATAATAATTTGGCCATAATGGGGTAAAAATGGCCAATTAATAATAATAATAATAATGATAATAATTTTATTTCACCAATAAAACAGATGTACATAATATGCAATCAGCAATTGGAGAAAATGTCACGAAAAGTCAATCTAGTATACCTACTTATAAAAGTACATCGTCATAAAAGTTACAGGTAAGTACATAAATAATCACTAAAAAAGGAACAATACAAATACTACATTAGACGCGTGCATTTTTAAAAACAACAAAAAAAACTAAACTAAAAACTAATTTAAGAACTCTTGCACAGTATAAAAATTACCCTCCATTAGATATTTTTTTAATTTACGTTTGAAGGATTTAAGATTTTTTTAATATAATTATTTAATTTATTAAAAAACCTACATGCATTATATATCACATTTTTTTGGAAAAATGTGGAATTATGTAAATTAGGTAGAAGTAATGTTTTATTTCTAGTACTGTAACCATGTGAAGCGCGATTGCTTTGAAGTTTTTTAATATTCTGATATGCAAAAAAGGAAACTTTAGATATGTAAATTCCAGCCAAGGTCAATATCTTTAATTGCTTGAAACAGTCTCAACACGAATCTGTACATGAAAGGCCACACAAAATTCGTATAGCATATTTTTGAAGCAAAAAGACTCTTGTTACGTCCGAGCTTGAGCCCCAATTTATGATGCCATAGGACAGGTGAGAGTGGATATTAGAATAATATACCGACATCATAGCATTTTGACTACAGTAATTTGACAATGATTTTAAAACATAATAATTTTTTCTTAACCGTATGCATAGACTTTCTATATGATTTCCTCCTCTTAGGTTTTCATCAATTTCCAAGCCCAACATTACTGAGGACTTGGAAGGTGTAATAAGACCAAGGTCAGATCCATGAAGTAAAAAATTGTCATTTTTTTGTTTTTTATTTGAAAATACGACGAAATTTGTTTTACTTTGATTTATAACCAAACCTTGGACCACAACATAATACTATCATAAACCCAAATCTGCTGTTCTTTTGAGAGATAGTGCTCTTTTCTACGATCACAATGTTTGTATCATCTGCATATGATATGTCAGAAATACCAGTGGACATATTCATTAAGTAGGAAGTGAGATCATTAGAATAAATAAGATATAGTGATAGTGGACCAAGGACTGAACCCTGGGGAACACCCTAATTTACTGGCAATGAGTCGCTTCCCATCCCATTCACCACAACACATTTTTTTGACGTCCACCCAAATAAAACTCCATGAGCTTCCATGCCTGTCCTCTAATGCCATATCGATACAACTTTCATCAATAATAGTTCATGGCTAACCATATCAAATGCTCGGAGAAATCCAGAATAAACCCAATACCTGAAGATGTTTGTCAATTGCATTGACAACTGACTTAAAAATGAATAACTGATGTTTAAATTCAACTCAAAAAATTTTAGAAATGCTTGTTAATAGACTTATGCTCTATAATTTGAATAATCATTAGAATCCCTTTTTACAAAGTGGAATGACAGTTGCAAACTTCAATTGCTCAGGAAATATTGCATACTGCGCTGAGAGATTTATTAAATACGTTAAAACATCACACAAAGCAAAACCACACTTTTTCAACAAATTATTGGATATGCCATCATGTCCTGTGGCATTTGAGTTCTTAAGGTTTACAATAAATGATAAAACATCTTGTTTACAAATGGGAGAAAGAAAAAATGTATTTACACAAGGCGGTACGCAGTTATCAAGAAATGTCCTGTCGATATTATTATTACTAAGGGGTACATTAGTAAATTACAATTAAAATTACTTGCAACTAGATTATCCGGAACTATTTCGCTGTTTTCAATTATTTTCAGTGCCAGATAAGAATTGTTTTATTATAACAAGTTTGCATCTGTACACATTGCCTTTGATTTATTGCTTGAGTTTTGAATCATTTTATCATTTTATAAAAAGAGTTTAAGTTTTTTCTATAAATACTGTTAATATGTTTCATAATATACTTGTACCTTATATCTTTTTTTGATAGGTCAGTGAACAAAGTAATCTTATCTTTTAGGCGAACTAGCTCCGGCGATAGAACTACCTTTTTTTGTTTATTTTGAGTGATGTTATTTATTTTAATTAATGGAAATGACAATTCATAATAATAAAATAATTGCCTGACAAAGAATTCAGAACCAAAAGATTTGGACACTCACGAGAATAAACTTCATTCACTCCTCTGTGTTAAAAAAGTCTAGAAAACGTGTTACATTTTTATTTGAAAAGTCGCGTCACAATTTGCCGTGGTGTCCTTCTTATCAGTTCTGACCACATCTATTTTCAAAAGCTGAAAGAAGTGATCTGACAAACCCAGATTAACAACAGATGCTGAAAACTGTGTGTTTGAACTAATTAAAAAATTATCAATGCATAAAGTTGAATTTGTGCTACTCTCGTGGCCTCATTAGTATGTATATAAGATTAAAAGTAGCTAATAAATCTAGAAAAATCGAGTGGTTGTGTACTATGCTCTAAAAAGTTTAAATTAAAAACTGGCATTAAATTGGCAATTATACGACCCTCTCTTTTGATTTTATAGTTGGATTTATTAGCTACTTTTTGACT
>JAUTXW010001780.1:0-47500 GCA_030620095.1 Kuschelorhynchus macadamiae
CTTTTAATGTTCTCTTCTTCTGCATATTGCCTCTCCTCAATAATTGAAGTCGCTAGAGTGGACGTAATGTTAGTTACTTTGGCATCAAAACTTTTCCATATAGAATTTTCTTCATCAGAAGCTGTTTTTGTATCACACTGTGTTTTATTCTTATCAGTCTCCATACGCTCATCTTTGAGTATTTTCAACATTTCAGATTTCAAGCTCTTTAACTCTTATTACAGCATTTTTATCACTGAATCCTTTTTTTTTAAAACGTGTTTCTATGCCTTCAGTTAAAAGTTTTTTAAGTTGGTAGCTGTCATGTCCTCAATACTGTCGCAAATTATCAACTGAAGATATTATTTTCGAAATACACACACACTTCTCTGCACTCCTTTCTGTGGTGACCCTATCAAAAGGTTTTAAAGCGATACAACAGTCCTTCAAAACTCGCTATTCCTCTGCACTAAGTACCGCCAAAGGGTTATGCAACACACTCAGAGCTGCTTCTAGTGGTGCTTGAACTTCGCAAATTCTGCTGAACATATGGTAGGTAGAGTTCCAACGTGTAACGACATCGTTCATTTACTTTAAACTTTTGCCTGACATTTGTACTTGCATTATTGAAAGCCTTTCTGCTGCTGTGGTACTTCGATGGAAGTGCTCTACTATTCTTTTGGCCTTTTTTTGTATTGGCTGAACTAATTTAAGGCCATCTTGAACAATTAAATTATGCATGTAATTATGTTAAGTATGAGCCAGGCATGGAAGATAAGGCCAACCTGTTAATCTTATTACACGGTTACATTTCGAGCATTATCTGTAATCAGAGCGTGTATTTTATCGGATACATCCCATTCCTGCAAAATGGCAAGTAACTTGTTTTTTAGATTCTCAGATGTATGATGATCTTCGAAATGGAAACAACCCAACAAAATCGTTTTCAATGTCCACTCCTTATCTATGTAAACGGCCATGTAGTTTTCCACAGCACGGGACGACCAAGTATCTGTTGTCAATGATATAAACTCTGCTTCACCTAACAACTCTTTTATTTTCAATTTCATGTCTTTATATTTTTTGTCCATCAAATCCCGGCTAAAAGTAGTTCTCGTATCATATTTAAAACTTTTTCGTTTAACATTTTTGTTCTGGATATGGAAGCAGGGCGTACGGAAAAGCTTGATATTTTGGTTTGTGTTGGGACGCTTTGGGACTTATTATTTACCGCCTTGGCTTGTTTGGACTCATGATCTAATGAAAACGGCTCATCGGGATCCGTTGACGGGCCCGCTATTTGTTCAGTGCCCCTGCCTCTCTCGGTGTCTTGCCCTTGAATTACAGCAAAATGTTTAACTTTTAGATGTTTTTGTAAATTTGACGTAGCACTTCCCTTATACGATAAAATACTTTTACAAATAACTTTTTCACTATTTATTAAAGTAGAATGCAGCCACACTTTACTTTTCTTTCTATCCGACATCATAGAATATGTCTAGTTCTAGTTTCTCACCACTCAAACAATAAATACAAAATATTTCAGTGTTTTACGTCTCATTCCAAAACGTAAATCTCGGTAACGACCAGACCGTTTCGTGGAAATACCGTTGTCATATCAGTGTTGCCGTTATAAAACTATGCTCATAGAAATAAAATGTACCCTTTTAAAAATACTAATTGCTTAAACTAAGTTTAAAGCCGATTTTAATTTATTGAAAGGTTTTACTAAAATTATCAAAATTATTCTAAATGTTTATATTTTGTTTTAATAAAAGAAAACTTGATATAAATTAATTATAATTAACCATAGAAATCTCTGAAATTAAAGCAACGTTGCGCAAGGCAAACAACGTCGCTTTCTTTCGGTTCTTGGGTTGCCGTCCATGCTAAGTGTCAGTGTCAGTCCGCAAAACCTAAATCTTAATTAGGTATCCAACAATCTCGTCCGAGCGAAGTCGATACGATTAGTTGATTACTTTCGGATATCGAGTATCGGATACTTCGAATGCCTGTAAGTATCAGATACTAAATTATCGGGTAGATACTATTCGCACACCACTATTCTACTGTTTGAATTAACCCGACATATTGATTTCTGATTTGAAACTTAAAACAGAAAAAACTTAATTCACTAGATTCAACACTTAAACCAATAAAAAGAGTTAAATCAACGAAAATACTTAAGTCGTTTTCTTGTTTAATTTATCTTCCACAAAAATTTCGTCGTATTGAAATAATACTTAAGTAATCTATCGTTTAAAGAAAGACGTAATTCGCTCATGCTGATATACAATGTTTTTCCTTTGAGTAATATCTAAAGCATTTTTGATCCATTTAATATTATAATTTTATACGTCCAGTTTAAGCTGGTTCGCTTCCTGATTGGGCTGATTTTAAGTCCATCATTACACGTCTGAAATCAGACTGTTTTTTGTACTTCAATGTATGTGCTCTCCTTAAGACCGGAATGATGAAACCTGTGGTTTAGGAATTATGTGTGCTTATTTTCATAATTGCTCTATTTTTGTTGCCAGTTCTTGATGTTTTTCTTTCTTTTTAGGAGCATTTTTTTATTACATTTTGATCAGATGGTACGGCCATTGCTATAATCTTTGTTTTATCTTAAAATGTTATATCTGATTTGTTATGTCTACCTGTGTGTATGGTCAGGTCCCAGTACAACTTAAAATATTTGTTTTTGGTTTATTTGGGGTATTTCTACACTGCCATGTCAAATGATCTTTCGCGAATTCTAAACGTGCCCTGCGATGATTTTCTTTTAATTTGAGACCCAATGTTTCTTCATAGGGTCGTATATCAGCTTTCCGTATTGTTTGTAGACTAATTTGCCTTCCATGTGTAGCACCAAATTCAGCTTTTTGCTTTGAATTCGTAACAAATCACTTCCTTAAACACTGCACGCTTAGGAAACGATCTTCGTTGGGCGTGCTTACTCCAGGACGCCCTTGTCTTCTTTGATTGGATCCAGTTTCCTGTACTTTTTAAGAATTTTTGAAATTGCTCAATGAGTTTTACCCAAAACTTGTACAATATGAGTATGGGAACAGCCCTGCTCAGAAAGTCCTCTTGCGTAAGCTGAATCCTCGGGTGTCAAGTTTTGGTTAAGGTTCATATCCTGTTTTTTATTAAAAAAACGATGCCGTGTAACGCAATTAAAAAGTTCCCACTAAAATCACTATGTCAAAACTAACACGCATCAAACTTGCAGGTCACAGGCTCAATTGTGGCAATAAGAAGGCACAGGTGACTTGAGATACAGGGAAGCGAACAAAAGCGATCCTCTTTGCCCCCGTCCCCTAAATACACCAATCTCATAGTGTCCAAATTTTGGTCAAAACTTGGGAAGTTATTTTAAAGGTTTTCATCAAAAGTTCTTAAAAAGTATAGGGAAACTGGCTGAAATTAAAGAAGGCCACGACAAGGCCGTTCTAGAGTAAATAAACCTAATGACAATCGTTTCTTGAGGGTACAGTGTTTCAGGCAGCGATTCGTTACAAGTTTTAAACTAACAGCTGAATTTGTTAACTCACAGGAAAGGCAAATTAGTCAACAATAAGATTATATGGGAAACTGATACCTATACGGTTCTAATAAATAAGCTAGGAACGGGTAAAATTGTCAAAACAACGTGGGACACCTTGTATTTTAGTGATACCCTGTATTGGCAACGTAAAGGGCATAAAGTTTAAGAAAATTTAAATTAAATCCACCAAAATTCTAATAACAATCTTTAAAAGTCACTTTAATGCACTAAAATTTACATGGTCTTGTATTTTTTGCCCCTGTGCAACAAGGCCGAGATATATGTCAAACATATACCATGCTAAAAACATAATAGATTACCTACTCGTTATTAAAAAATACCGAATGAGTCGATGACTGATGAAGGCTGAAAAATGATTTTTTTTTCGACACATTGGCAACACTAACAACAGATTTATGGGACTCGGCTCATTCACTGTGTATATCATATGTATCCAGACTGTTTACTGTACACAAATATTTTGGAAATACGCTCTGGAGAAGGCATGTAAGACCAGGGAACTTTTATGGTTAATACATATTTATTAATGGAAGGAAATAGTTTCAGAGTCATACACATTGCATTGACTGCAATTTACTCAAGAGTCTCTAAAGCTATTTCTGTGTGTGATGTCATGTTTCAATAGTTAATTACTACGATTATATTATTTATTTTTCATAATTACTATTGTTTTTTTTTTGAAAATCTTCCTAATTTTTATCCATTTTATGAAAAATCATTGGTGGTTAGGTATTCCGTACTCACAAACAAAATACTAACATTTCAAAGTAAATGATTAAATATTTTTCTTCATTCCAAAACTTCAAAACAGTATAAATGATCTTAATAAATATACGGTTTAAAATAATTGATGGTAATAAATATATGATGTGAAATATTTTAAGAATTTCGATTTGTTTATCAGCTAATTTTTACTAGCTCAAACAAAGGTTTAACCAAAATACAAGAATGAACTTTATGTTTCATTTAGCAATGGTATTTATCAGACAATTTTTACTCGTATTGGTCTTGTATTGATTAATAAAATCAGGACCGACTTGTGAATATTGTGTAAAAAATGCAATAAGTATCTTAAATTTTGGGTAATTCTATGCGCTTACTTCTTGGTGTGAAATGTTAATAAGTACTCAAAGTCATCTTAAAAAGAAAATTATGATTATTACCATAAACTTAAAAACGTTTATTATGTCCATTTTTGAAATAACTATTTTCTTGTCATTGTAGATTCAGTTTTTTTAAAATAAAATTGAGGTAGTTTTTATTGTATTAGCCTTAACGTATTTTTCTTTTGATCCCTTTATGTCATTAACATAAATAGTGATATAAAATATATTTAATAATTTAAAAAAACAATTTTAACAGATATTTTCCAAGTTAAAATTAGTGGTGAGTAGGTTAAAGTTGTAGAAAACGTATTACTAGAAGATCATGAAGACATATGGAAAGTTCAGATAATGGAATCATCATAACAAACTAGCTGGAAAAATAATAATACATATCAAAATTTTCGAAAAGTCCGATAATTGTTAGTTGATAATCATAAACATTATTGAAGAATGTTAAAGAAATCAAGTTAGAAAATATTTTGACCGACGTTAGTATATACGACAATGATTTTTTCAACTTCCCGTCTAAATTCAGAAATAGTATTTTACCTAACAAGTGCAAAAAGTGGTAGTTCTACACACGCAACTGCATGATTGAAATTACATCATATAGAAAAATTAAACATTTATTTATAACAAAATAAATGAACAAACGAATTACCTATCTTTTTAACAATATTTATATTGATAGTGCGATTGATTGGATTTTGGAGATTTACAGCTGATAAAGGAGATCGAAGGTAATTTTTTCTGCACTAGTAGTTTGTATGGACACGCTTGAGTTTGTTTGATTACTTTTCTGGTCAAACAAATTATTTGGGGTGGAAGATTATTTTAAACTCTTGTTAGAGATATACTTCTTGTTCTGTAGGTATTCTTCAATGTATTCCTACACAAAAGTGATGCACTTCCATCGACCGTGTCTGTCTGTAGTAAGGTACTAGATGATATTCGGAAACTATACCCAGTAAATAATACGAGTCTGGTAAACCCAAATAAATCGCTATTTCTGAGGGCGTTTATTCCAACAAACTGATGTACTCTCGGTACAATGCAAGAAATGAATCATTTCTAGCTTCGTTTGATATCACAAACGTTCTGCTAGTCTGTTTTTGAGTCTGGAATCTTATTAACCAATATATTTTCTTTATGTTCGATATTATCAGTAGTAAGATTAATTAATTCCTACCGGCAGCAAGCATCAGCTAGGCCAAACATGGTAACCACCTTTATCATTAAGTAAGTTTCGCTAAGTGCCTTACTGATGAACTTCGAAATTTCAGTTTTCTCAAATATTTTTGATTAAGCGTTAGACCACTAATTGTCGTGCCAATTGAAACTGCTAAATTTAAAACCTCTTTAATTAATTCTGGTGTTTGTGTCTATGCCAATAACCTGTAGAATTTTTTATAAAAATGTACCAGGTAATGAATAAAATAAATTGTAAGTGTTACGCCGTTTATACAGAAATATTTACAATTTTATTTTTTTTAGGGGACTGTTTCGCTCCCTTATAGAGTAATCCTAAGTAAAGGAAAAAATGCTTCCGTATGGAAAATAAAAGAAATTTGACGTATTTAATAATTTTTTTTATATAGAAAGGGATGAAATATTGTGTTTTATCCCCTTTTTAAATAAACTTTTTCTTATTCCTAGGTTAGGTCAAGAAATTGCATTTGTGTTTCACCGTATTTAAAAAAAAACCTTGTAATAGAAATGTATTTCCTTGTTAGCGGGCTGGTTCATCCCTTTTAGGCTACCCTGCATTGTGGAAAAAAAATATTTTATAATTTAGAAAAAAGGAAATTGTCAATTTCATTGGCACAGCCACCTAAAAATATAGTCCACTATTGTATTAGGGTAGCAAGAATTAACAATCTACAACTGATGTCTAAAAAACGGGTAATCCTTTTAGCATAGCAATAAAATAATACAACATATATTTGTTTCTTAGTGATAAATGACTTTCCCGGAAGGGGCACTGACAGGGGCTTCCTCTGGCGACGTCCGTAGTCACTTTTCTTTAATGTATAAAACAGGAGACTAGTTATAAATAAACAAATCTTGTGATTATCACCTACTGTAGGAGTATTAAAATCCAGCTCTATATACTAAAACTTCCAATTTAAGGGTTATTTATTATTATTATTATACCTGGTAGAAAGATTTATTGCAGTTAAAAGTCGGACGAATTATCATACTAACATTGTTAATTTTCTCATATAAAACAACGATTACTAGGTAAAAATCTATAAATGTCTGCATTAATATTTCTAAATATTTCTCAGATTTTCTTTCTAGTTGTATAAAATAGCAAAAATATTTCCTGTTAAAGCTATTAAAATGTAAAATTTATGCCATGGAGGAGATCTGAAATTGTGTCAGTTGTTTATGTAGGTGCTCTTAAATACTAGTATATTTTCTTCCAAGCTCAGACTAGACCGCTGCCAGCGGGCCGGTGCGCTTTTTGGACATTTTTGACATGTGTCTTCAGTCAATTTTGATCTAGTTATAACGATCTTCAAATGAAAACAAAATATTTACAGTGTTTCACCGTCAAATGCTGATCATTTTTTCATGAGATAATTAGGAGATGTGAAGAATGATGTGGATGAGGTAATGTTTTAGGGAGTTCACCTCGACCCAAATAAGTTAAGTAAACACCTGTTTATCCTTAGAAATCTTTCTAGTGTGTCTGTTTTTAAGTATTTTACTCATATATTTCCTATGTTACTTTAGTGTGGGGGCACTCTGCTGAAATGCATCGAGTGTTTAGCTTACAACGCAAAGCTATTAGAGTTTTCTTTGAATTTGGTTACAGGGGCACACACATATATTTCACTGACAATTCCCATAGTTCCTTCCCAATACATACTAGAAAAATTGAGATTCTTAAAACATTTTTAATCTTTCAGTGACTATAAGAAAATTCAAAATTACACCAAGTATAAAGATTTGATTCCTGCTTATTGGAGGTTGAAGAGGTGTCAAACAGGTCCAGGATATTGGGCCATTCGGTTGTATAATGCTTTACCTGAGGATACAAAAGCACTACCTGATAGAGCATTCCATTATAGAATAAAAAACATTGTAACAGATAATGCATTTTACTCTGTAAATTAATATTTGTGTTTTAAGTTTTAATGTTGATATAGTTTGTTCCTTTAATGTTTCTGTTGTTTTTTTATACCAACAACCTTTAACGTATTTTTAATTTTAACTTGTATTCTCATAAATTAGTTTTAAAATTTTGATTTATATTTATTTAAAATATTATATTTTGATAATATTATCATTCAGCTTCAACATTAGTGAGAATAGGACAGGCAGCATCACAGACTTTAATGGTGTAATATAAACAGGCAGGCACATGAAACCTAATACTTATTAATTAGGGCTGACTATAATGACTATTAGGAAATATTTTCGTTTGCATTCTTGTATTGGTGTCTATATGAGACGGAGTTATTCTATGTCGTGATCTGAATTAAACTGTTTTTTTTTATATTGCTTTAAGTAATATTCTTTTATTGATAGTTTACAGTACAGGTGTGACGTGAACTTTACACTGAACATATTAATGAATCTGCATTATACGAGGGAAGATGCAAAAGAAAGGTGGTAATTCAGCAACTTCAATTTCTAGTGTGCGTAAAAACATTGACGCATTCACAAATTCACATTATAATTTTTAGAGAAGCGTCTGACAGCAGTGATAGGTAAGGCACTGGAAGTATTGACCAGATTAGTAGTTCTCCACACTTAATGGGAACAACAGATACAAATGTTTATGAGGATAGAACTAAACGACTGGAAAATATAATTGAAGCAATGTCCAAACAAGGCAACCCGGGAACAGACAGTCGTAGGCTGACGGTCCGAAGCGACTGCATACAAGAATTTTCGCCTAAAAATCAAAATATGTCTGCGTTAAGTGGCTGGAGGAGATTGAACAATTAATATACCAAATGCAGTCACGCGTAATGGGTACAGCAAAAACATGGTATCATAGCTTGAGTTGTGCCAATTATTAATCATTTAGAAAAATACTGGATAGAGCTAAGACACCTAATGAGTCCATTAAAGCGTATTATTTCAGAAAAATGGAACTTATGAGGACTTGTCAAATAACAGGAAAGAATACTGTGTTATGTTTAATTGATGGTATTCCCAATGTCTCCGTAAAAATGCAGGCTAGTTACCCAAGTCCTGATGCATTATTTGAGGAGTATCTATCTATCAATGCTACGTGATGACGATCAAGTTGAGGCAAAACTTGCCAAAAGTGAAGTTATCGTTAAACATTCGCCAATAGTGGTTTTACGTCATTTGTTTTCGGTTAAACGTTTTCAGTCATATAAAAAGCATGAGACTCAAAATGTTAAGTGTTTCAACTGTAAAATAATAGGTCATTTTCAGACATAATATGCCAAATCGCATGTGGTGTGCACAAAATATAATCGGTTAGGACATAAAGCAAACCGTTGCAATGTGAATCTTGGAAGTCGCCCGAATCGTAAATAATGGTGAGTTTAAACCTTTTGAACTCTTTTTCATAATAAAACATCTAGTCCTAACACTGGAACCTGTGGTGGAAGATAGATTCAAATACAAGAGTTCTAACCACACTACACCACAACTTGTTACGTTCTTATAAATCTAAAACAAAGTAATTATTTGTCGATTTTTTTCAGATACTGTATGTTTCGAAAAAGATGGGTAGTTGCTAGTTAATAGTAATGTTCCGACAATTTTTCAAAGGGTTATAAACAAAATATTAAGGCCATTACATATAATACTGCTATGGCGTACCTTGACGATGTACTCATACCTTCAGTCTCCGTCGATCAAAGCATAGAACGGTTTAAATTGGTATGACTTTAAAACCCAGCAAATGTTATTTCCTTCAAACGAAAATAGAATACTTAGGACAATAGATCACAGGCGAAAACATAAGCTATTCTAGAAATTTTATTAAGGGATTTGCTGCCATTGCTAAGCCGGTATCCAGTCTTACCCGCAAAAACTCTTCTTTTACTTGAAATGATGAACAGAAACTGCATTCCAGGATTTCAAGAAGAAGCTCACAGGGAGCAATGTATAACAGAGAGGCGAATACGGAAGTGCACTGCGATGATAGCAAAGTTGGCTTAGGAGAAATACTTTTTCAGAGATAAAAAGATGAAACACTTAAACCAATTCAATATTTCAATAGAGCTACAACCAATTATCATTTCTATGAACTGGAAACCTGGGCAGTAATATGTGAATTAAAGAAATTTCGCATTTACTTAACTGGTGTTAAATTTAAGGTTGTGACAGATTGCAACTCATTACGTCACATCCTCATGACACGCGACCTGGTCCCTCGAATAGCACGGTGGTGCTGTCTATTCAAGAATTTGACTTTGATATTGGTTCATGTGGACGCCCTGAGCCGTAGCATCTTTGAGAATACCAGTGAATTTCTCGAAGTCCTAATAGTAAATATTGGAAAGGATGATTGGATTCCCTCAGCGCAGCTTCAAGATACCAAATGACAATATTTATAGACATTTTATCATGAGAACCTAATAATACCGAAGATTACTGTTTAAAAGAAGGAAGACTTTTTAGAAAAACCGAACATTGTAAAAGATGGGTCATTTAAAAAAACGCAAAAAGAAGAATCATAATGTATTATCACGACGAAGCACACCATTTTGCTGTAGAGAAGACGATGGATAAAATAAGTGCACGCCATTAGTTCATTCACCATACATTAAAAAATGTATAAACTCGTGTTTGGGATGCCTAATAATAAAAACCCCTCTGGAAAGCCACCAGAAAGTCTACATCCCATAGGAAAGCTACAGATTCCAATGGATACTCTACACCTCGATCATCTAGGTCCATTTGTTAAAAGTGTAAAGAAAAATGCATACCTTATATATGTATTTTTTGAGCATAAGTTTTGTATGTATTTCTATACAAGTAGCCTAAATCATGCTTCCGCCAACACGAAGCCAAATATTGTTATGTGGGGTCTAATTGATCTGCGACATGAGCAATTGATGTGGTTAAATCATTTGTGTCTGATGGACTGTCTATACAAAATAAAAGGTCTTTGCTAATATCTAGAAATTTAATTTTTTTTATCATATTTAGAGGCCTTTGTACAAAAATTACAATATTAAAAAAGTATAAGAAGCAAAAAATGTCACGAAACAGTCGGAAAGAGATCTACTAATTAAAATTGACGAAGTCATAATAAAAGGACTTTGTGGGCAAAGTGAAGGAATGAAACATGAAACGCCTATTGTTCTTCTAATTTAGCACAAATTCAGTCAAAACAACATGTATACAGTTTGACCAATACAGTCCAGTCCGCATCATATGGAATAATTGACTAAAATTAAATTGGCAACAAGTTTTTACTCCAAAAATAATGCCAAATGGTAATAAAAGTGCTAGTTACGTGATTTATCCGACCTGTTAAATGTGATTTTTTTTTCATAAAATGGCTGAAAACTGCTCTATTTCTCAAAATTTGAAAAAGGTGACTAAATGTAAACAAACCTGAATTAAACTATCTGTTTTTGATAAACTCAGCGTTCAAATGCATTTTATTAGTAATTTTTTTATTTTAAATAACATTTTTTTGAATAGTGAACCCAATGTGACCCAATTTAGTTTAGTACATAGTCACACTATATATGTGTTACATATCCCGTCTTTTCAAACACATTTAACTATTCGACGCCATTTTCTTCATCATATTGGATTCCTACCTATATTTTACCAGTTTCTTTCTACCTATGCCACACTTTACTTTTGAGCATAATTTAAAATAAATTCAATAAAAAGTCAATTGAAGAAGATTTTAAGTTGATTTTTTAAAAATTTTATTTTGCCGCCATTTTGTTTCGACATCTTAAATTCGTACCATAACTTTATGAGTTTATCTCTATATCACACTTAATTCTTGCACAAAAATTGAAATCAATTTAATAAGTAGTATTTTCAAGCTGATTTTTTGTACATTACAAGTAAGATAGACTTAATATAAAAAGCATTAAAACAAAATTGAATGTACAAAATGGCGCGTTTCAGTTTGGTAGGGCTTAGAGCTCAACCAACTGTTCAGCTAACCGACTAGGTTTTAAATAATAATTAATAATACCTTAAACCTAATGTCTAAAAGTACAATACTACGAGTATTTTATAAAATTAATATAAAACAATTTAATTAATTTACGGAATATTCACGAGTGTAAAGTTTAAAAAAGTAGAAATAAAATGATTATTTTTTATAAACTATCAACTAGGTAATAACTTGTTCTGCATAAACTAACGAAATCTGCTCTGTGACATTTGAATGATATCCTTAGGAAGGTCGTTCAAATACTTTGTAATGAGATAGGAATACCAACGTTCGAACAGGGCTGAATGGTGTGGTGGGATGGTAAGCTTACCCTTAAATCTGATATTTACATTGTGAACGTCTGTTCTAAATCGAATTTTGTTGTAGAGATAGGGAGGAGATTTTTCGGTAAGAATCTTGTGAGATAGGCACACCATATGAAGGTAGCGCCACTGAACCATCTTGAGCCAACCAGATTCTACAAATGCATGTCCAATATGATCGTATTTTCTGATTCCACAGATTAAACGCACACAAGAATTTTGTAATTTCTGTATGCGCCCGGCCACTTGCGAAGAAATACACGGTCGGTACACTGTATCACAGAAATTAAGTTGGGACAGGACAAATGCTTCACATAATGCTGTTTTCAATTGTTTGTTTAAAACGCGACTGTGTTGAAATATCATTTTTAAGTTCATATAAGCTATCTGAAGGCGCTTGTTGATATGCTCTGAAAATCGAAGCTCATTATCCATTATAAGGCCCAAATTTTTTGCTGATTCTTTAATTTGCAAGGGATTATTATTGATAACAATAGAAGAGTGAGAACTTTTCTATAAATTTTTGTTTGTCATTCGTTTTGCCGAAAAAAATATCCACAGATTTATCAGAGTTTAGAATTAAGTTGTGGTTTTTTGACATAACATTAAAAGTGAATAAATCAAAGTTAATAGCAGAAATGGTTTGACTGCTCGTCTCTGGTAAAAATGAGAGATATTCTTGAGTGTCATCAGCATAATAGTGACTTATACAGGATAAAAATGATTTTTGAAAGTAAGACGGGTACATAATAAATAAAAGAGATCTTAAATGGAACCTTGTGGCACGCCACTCAAATCTGCAAGGAACCTGGATGTTTTGCCATTATAGGTCACAACCTGTTCCCTGTTATTTTCCCAGTTATTTAAGTAATTTTTTAAAAATAATACAGCATTCTTAGACAAACCAACATAATGAAATATTGCGCACATTATTTCATGACATAACGTCTCGAAAGCCTTACTAAAATCCAGTAGCGCTAAAATGGTTAATTTGCCTTTATCTATATTGCTAATTATATCATCTACTACAGTCAATAAAGCTGTGCCACAACCGTGCCCCTTTCTGAAGCCAGACTGAGTATTTGGAATAATTTGTTTTGACATAAGATAGTCATATAGTTGCGCATGCATGATGGACTCTAAAATTTTCGACATGGTAGGCAAAATGCTAATAGGACGCAGCTGTTGCAGAGATTCCACTTTAGCCACCTTTGGAATTGCTATAACCAGTGCCCTCTTCCAAGCAGACGGAAAAACATTACGTTCAATGCACTAATTAACTATGTGTGTTATGTACGGTAGCAGAAATGATAGACACAAATATAGAGATTTTATATTCAGTCAGTCAGATCCCGTTGCCGCTGACCTAATCGTAGTTAATATTTTGAACACTTCATATTCACTAACAGCATGAAATTTAAAATTTACGCCTGTGATTTTGTTATTCTGGTAGAAACTCACAGTGTCATTGTGTACTTTTAATTTGGGAATTGAATTAATAAAGTTATTATTAATCAACTCAACGTCAGCGAGATGCTCAGGAATACAATTTTTTTTGTTCAACTTTTTATCAAGAAAATTTAGATCGGACCAGACTTGTTTGGCATTTTTAGAGTAATAATTTTTCTTTTCTTTTCTAACGGCAGCAGAAAACATATTTCGGAGGGTTTTGTAGTTGTCCCAATCTGCCTGCGATTTTGTTCTTTTGAATTTAGTAAGTTCCTTATCCATGTCTTTTTTCAATGCACGTAAGCTATCCGTAAACCATGGGGCATATTTTCTTGTAATGCAAAATGTGACAAATGGAGCATGTAGATTAAGGAAGACAGTAATAGTATCGGATATAAAAGATATTTTCTTATCATCGTCTATAAAAAAATATTCTTCCAAGGGATTGATCTTAGGTCCGATTGAAATTGGTTATAGTTCAGAGATTTAAAATCTCTGACAGTTTTATATTCTACCTTTGGTTTTAAACTACTTACATGGACTACACAGTCCACAAGCTCGACTCCTTTTTGCAATATTTTGTCTGTTAAAGTACAGAATATATAATCAATAAGAGACATTGTATGATCTGTAACTCTGGTTGGAGCATCTACAATTTGATGAAGACCAAGTCCCTCTAGAAACTCATAAATGAAATTAGTCTCAGCACTAGCGACATTCAGGAAGTTCAAATTAAAGTCGCCAAGGCAAAAAGCGTGATGAACGGTGGGTATAATAATTGAGAGAGAGGTTTCCAGGATGCTAAAAAAATCTAAGTTTGTAAACAATGCCTACTAAAAACAGGTGTCGAGCAAGCTCAAATTTGATCCATAACTTCTCGATTTGAGTTCTTGATGATAATTTTGAATGTTATTTTTAAAATATACGGCGGCGCCACCCCCCCTGTTCAGCCTATTACCGCGCGATAATTGATAGCCGTTAATATACAACAGGTCATCTGAAATTGAGCCATTAAGCCATGACTCGCTAATTCCTATAACATCATATTCACTATCCAGAACAAGATTTCGAAAGTTATTAATATGTGCAGTCAATAATCTCACATTCAAGTGAGCAAGCTTGAGTTTCTCCATTAAAGGTAGTATATAGTGACTTAGAGAATAAAAATGAAATATGTATGATACACCTATAACTAAATTTTTTAGTATACAGAACCAGACATACAAGTAAAAAAGATAAATATGGGGTGTAGATAAAATGCAATTTGCAAAATACAAAGACGTACTAACACTGACGAAATAAAAATTAAAGACTTAATAAAAGTGAAATTATTATCGCCAAAACTTCAATTGAAACCAAAGAAAAATATAATATAATGGCCCTAGCAAATAGTAATTATTCCTCTTTATTTCTTCGATGGCCCTCTTCTTGCAGTTGGTTGATTGTTACCTGCTACTCTAGTCCTTGTAGATGTTGGGGTTGGTGAGGATGTGGCTGAATTTCTTGGTCTTGGTTTTGTTTTGGTTTCCCTATTTTCCTGCGTTTTTTTCTGCGTGGTATGGAATTCCTGTTTACCTTCCTCCTGATTCAAACACGTTCTCGTCTTCTGAGCTCTTGTGTCCTTTATATTCAACTGTGGGAGTGGGAGGTGCACTATTGTTTGGATATATGTTGCCTTATCTATAATCTGATAAGATATGTATATATATATATTTATATATTAGTTTTTAAACTACGCCACGTACTGACAGACAGACAGACCGACAGACGGAATTGATAAAACATATTTTTTGGCATGTAGGGACGCTAAAACGTGAACATATGTAAAATCTGAAACGGTGATTTTTTCCAATTGATTCCAACATAATAGTTCGATGTTTGTGCAAAATTTGAGATAAATTAGATAAGTCGTTTTTTAATAATTATTTCTTTAACATTTCACTAAGCCGCCATTTTGGATTTTTACCAAAATGTTTCCAGGTCATCCCTATATGACCCTTAACTTTTGCCCAAAGTTTGAAGTAAAACGGATAAATAGTTTTTTAGGTATGCCGCGAACTGACAGACAGACGGATCGACGGAATTGATAAAAAATATTTTATGGCATCTAGGGACGCTAAAACGTGAAATAATATGTGAAACCTGCAGGGGTGATTTTTTACACGAGCATTTTATTTGGTCGCCGTTTTGTTCGGCTATTTTGAATTAATACTTGTAGATGTTGGGGTTGGTGAGGATGTGGCTGAATTTCTTGGTCTTGGTTTTGTTTTAGTTTCCCTATTTTCCTACCCTGTTTTTTTCTGCGTGGTATGGAATTCCTGTTTACCTTCCTCTTGTGGGTCTTCCGATTCAAACACGTTCTCGTCTTCTGAGCTCTTGTGTCCTTTATATCCAACTGTGGGAGTGGGAGGTGCACTATTGTTTGGATATAGTGTTGCCTTATCTATAATCTGATAAGATATGTATATATATATATATATATATATATATATATATATATATATATATATATATATATATATATATATATATATATATATATATATATATATATATATATATATATATATATATACGTACTGACAGGCCGACAGACGGAATTGATAAAACATATTTTTTAGCATGTAGGGACGCTAAAACGTGAACATATGTAAAATCTGAAACGGTGATTTTTTCCAGTTGATTTCAACATAATAGTTTGATGTTTGTGCAAAATTTGAGATAAATTAGATAAGTCGTTTTTTAATAATTATTTTTTTAACATTTCGCTAAGCCGCCATTTCGTTTGGCCATGTTGGATTTTTACCAAAATGTTTGCAGGTCATCCCCATATGACCCTTAACTTTTGACCAAAGTTTGAAGCCAATCGGGTAAATAGTTTTATAGCTATGCCGCGAACTGACAGACAGACGGACCGACGGAATTGATAAAAAATATTTTATAGCAAAATTTGAGATAAATTAGATAAGTCGTTTTTTAATAATTATTTCTTTAACATTTCACTAAGCCGCCACTTTGTTTGGCCATGTTGGATTTTTACCAAAATGTTTCCAGGCCATCCCCATATGGCCCTTAACTTTTGCCCAAAGTTTGAAGTCAATCAGGTAAATAGTTTTTTAACTATGCCGCGAACTGACAGACAGATGGACCGACGGAATTGATAAAAAATATTTTATGGCATCTAGTGACGCTAAAACGTGAAATAATATGTAAAACCTGCAAGGGTGATTTTTTACACGAGCATTTTATTTGGTCGCCATTTTGTTCGGCTATTTTGAATTAATACCACAATATTATTAGTTGATCCCTTCACCACAATTAGTTATGGCACAAAATTTGCAATTATGCAGTTTTTCAGGCTGAATTTTTAAATATTTTATTAAGCCGCCATTTTGTTACACCATCTTGTATTCGTATCAAAATGTTACCAGTTGATTCCAACAGAATACTTGATGCTTGTGCAAAATTTGAGATAAATTAGATAAGCAGTTTTTTATTAATAATTTTTTTAATATTTCACTGGGCCACCGTTTTGTTTCGCCATACTGGATTTTTACCAAAATGTTACCAGGTTATCCCCATGTGACCCTGAATTTTTGAACAAAATTTGAAGTCAATCGGGTAAGTTGGTAAGTAGTTTTTTGGCTATGCTGCAAACAGACACACACAAACACAATTGTTTTCGGCATTTACGGATCCTGAAACGTGAAGATCTGAAAAAATCTCGGAGGGTGATTTTTTCATGATTTTTAATTCCGTTTTACGATGGAAGTAAAAAGGATTTGAATCCCGTCTTCGAATCCTAAGCTCTGCATCCTGTATATTATACGTTCATCAAATGGGTCCCTCTTTGCTGATTATCAATGTACTAGGTTTAGGTTTAATACTTTTATCTTTAAAGACGAGAAATTAAAAAAAAAACCTGCTATAAGAGGCGATATCTTAGAGAGAAACAGAAAACGTTCTTCTACATAGTGCTTCTTACGGTGGTTTTTTTCTCAAATTTCGCGGGTGTCTTTAAAGATTAAGGTATATTTGTAATAAGCAATAAGAGGCTAATTAGATGACCGTATAACAAACAGGGTCTTATACTAAAAAAATCAAAATTGATGTTGATTTCAAAAATCTAAACACCCTGTTTATCTGTAAACTACACTAAAAAAAAATCGGATAATTTAGAGTAACTTTTGTATTTAACTTTTTTTGATATCTAGAAATATATGACAGTTAATGTGAAAGGTGGTGCATTTATAACCAAAAACCTTGTACTCAGAAACAAAATAAAACGTTTATAAATACGGTATACACTATATTGTTTTGTTGTTGTTTTTTTATATTTTTGCAAACTATAACTTGGCAAATTAACATGGACACATTAGAATATATATAGATTCTGCATTAATTAAGCTTTGTAGATAAATATTTTTATTGTATCCGGAGTAGAAACAAAATGGATTCAAAAACGGGTTTTCAAGGCTACAAAATTTCCAGGGAGACCCACCTTTCGCTAGGGGGTATTTCATACCCACCCAACCCTAAGGTGTGCGCGATCTGGCATATACAATGGATACCAAATTTTGAGACCATTAAAATAGTTTTGTCATAATATATATCTCAAAAAGAAAATATTATATTACTTGCCATCGTTAAATTACATCTTTGTGTCCCTTACTCAACATTCGACTTTGTTTAATGTAATTACCAGATTCGTAGAACAGTATGATCAACACCGTCATGGGTCAAGTTATTTTAATAAATCCTTGTCGTTGCAACTTTTATAAAAGAAAGGATAACCTTAAAAGGAGTATTAATTATCTAAGTTTACTGATAGTACTACACTGTTTATCATAGTATGCAAAACAAAATCGTTTTCGCTTAATAATTTACATTATTATTTGACTCATTAAAAATAGTGTTTGTCTAACCGCTGAGTCACCTCTCTTCCTAATCAAATTAAGTGATTTGTGTTGTGTCGTCACCAGACTCTAACGTTTTATTCTTATTGTTTTGAAGCTACCATCGGCTGTGATCGAATCACGACGTTCCTTTCATTCATTCAATTACTGACTTGATATACTAGTCTAACGGCATTTAAAGCCGTGTTTTATTACTGTTGTGTGATTAAACATGGTTCTGAAAGAAGTGTTTTCAAGTCTTTTATTATTTTTGGTATTGGAAAATGTGGAGATGCACTCATACCATTTGGGCGACTGCCCAAATATCGAACCGCAGAGTAACTTCAACATGAATGGAGTAAGTATTGTTTTGGATAAATTATTTTGGTGAAACAGCATATCAAAGTTTTAGTTCTTAGTAAAACATATTATAATTTTGTTATTTATGTATTTTCTAACCAAATCTTAAAGGAGATACGGCATAGATGTTTTAGTTTTAGTTTAAGCGTGTTTTAAAATAATAGTTATCATATAGTAAAACCTAAAAATATAACAATAATAACATAAAAAGTAATAATAATCATCTTAATTAAAGTGATATTTATATAATTAGCTAAAAAAGTTTTTTAGTGGATATTTTGCGTTATAATACTTTTGTTTTGTAGCATTCAAAAGTGTGTTAGAGAGACAGAGGCGGAAATGCTTTGTTACATAGCGGAGTCGATGGAAATACATTGACTCTTATAGCAAGGTTTATCTAAAATTTCTCGGTTGTCTTTAAAAATAAAGGTTTAAACTTGGAATTTTATAATCAGCATAAGTATTAGTCGTATAAATTGTAATTTATTTCAATTTTTTTAAGTTTTTAATTTGTTTTATTATTAATATTATTTTATTTTTCATAACATTATTTATTTACGTAGTCTGCAAAAAATGAATTATATCTTTTATTATTTTCCTCCTTAAAAAGAAGGTCTATTCCAGGAAATGGAAATTTACCGCGTATTTAAACATTTTATTACGCTGTCATTTAGTTTTATCATACAGAATTATCACTAAAAATTTAACAAGTCAATTGGCTAACTAATTTTTGGTAGTAAATTTTGAACATTTCATGAAGCCACTATTTTGTTCCGCTATAATGGATTTACAGAAAGGTCTCCGGTCTATCCCTATATTATATTTTTGGTACCGCCATTTTGGATTTTTCAACCCCTTATGACCATTAATTTTCGACCAAAATTTGAAAGCAATCGGATAAGTAGAATGGCAAACATACCGATGAACTGACGGAAATGGGAGAACATGTTTTTCGGGGTCCAGGGATCCGAAAACACAAAGATCTGCAAAACTCTCCGAGGGTGATCGTTATTACGTCTATGGTGATTACAAAACTTCCCTCCTACTAGGGAAGTAAAAACAAAAAACGAGCAAGCTGAATGTAGAGATATTTCGAGTTTAGATGTTTTGATTATTGCCTCAATCGTAAATATTCTAGATATATTTTAACATCTTTCTTCTATTCGAAGTATAGTCGGTCCTTGGTAAAAATGACAACGGAGGATAACATGGTTATTCTCGAGTACGACGTTAAACTAACATTTTCATATGACACTAGGACCAGGATGAGCTACTCGTGTTCACCTATAATCAAGCGACGCTAGCGACGCACCTTTATTCACTTTTTAAATACTTTGTTTATCAGTTCAAATTTTTCTCCCCACAAAAGTAATCACGATATACGAGATAGAACGTCACTGAGAATTACATACAGAATTGGCATAACAAAACACCAATCCTAGCAACACTAACACCAGCCAGCACTTCTTCATTGTTGTCAAATATTTTGTGGGAATAGAAGGTCAATGCAGTAGCGCCGATATTATTTGCATCTATTTTCATTTTGTGATAACCTCGGTGATGCCATTAAATGTCGCCTATACAGGGTAGGGTAGGTATATAACCAACTCTTGACTGTGTGTATAGGGTAAGCCAAAATATCCCTAGTGATTCATATAAAATTTTATTATTTTATGTAAGGAACGGAGTGACCATCAACTCGGCCTAAATTTTTGTAGTGTCATTTTACAGAACTGATTTTTTTAAATTCTTTGTTTTCTACTATTTTTTTTCAAAAAAATGAACCATTTTTGAGGAAATAGAATACTTTATTGTACAATTTAGCAATTTAATAAATAACAGTAGTTTTAACAGCATTTCACTAATCAAGAAAAACGTATGCTAGAGATTTCCTAATTGAAATTTACCTATTCGAAAAAAAAATACAAAAGATGATCGTAGCTTACGGAAAATTAATGATCAAAGTGAAATAAAAAATATCTTTTAGACAAAATTCTAGAAATTAACAAAATATCATAAGGTACTCTACATTTGTTTAAAAAAAAACTATTAGTGAGAATAGTACAAATTATTTAAATTATTAATACTGCAATAAAACATATCTGCTTTTGTTACTTTTATCTGGATAAAATATGAATATCAAAAGATTCATCAAGGTTCTCATATTTTAATTTAGTAAAGGAGCATTATTCCTATGTCGAATACATTTAATTTATGGACAAGCACAAAGCAATTGTAACAAGAGAAAAAGAATGTATGTTGACAGATTTCTTAATCGAAATGTACAAGGTAGAGAAACATTTACAAGAATCGATCTTAACCTGTAGCTTAACTTAAGAAAAACATGTAATGAATAAAGTGAAATAAAAAAGCTGCTTAGACCAAATTTTGCCAATCTATTTTAGGACGTTTTTTACCGCACCGTGGCGGTAAAGGGCTTCCAAAAAAAAAAAACAAAAGATTCAGTGTCCGAAGAACACATTCTGAATAAGATTGCTGACAATCCTTCCAACAGTGTAAGGAAGCCAGCTGCTCCAACAGGCACAACACAACAAAATGAATTGTAAAAGGTACACGCAATGTCCTCAGATGATTACAAAGTAAATATTTGTTGTACTGTTTTTTTTTTACGAAAATGTAGCGAAAATCTAAATTTTGCTAGAACTGTTTTATTTACAGACGAAGCTGGCTTCACAAGAGGTGCTATAAACTCTTATAATTTACATATCTTTAATAAAGAAATCCGCATTCCGTTGATATAAATTAAGGACCAATAAAGATTTATTATTAACGAGCGGGATCATTCGGAATTATTCGATTGGTTCTTTCGTTTGGGAACAAAGATTAAGAAGTGTTCCGTATTTAAAATTCTTGCAACAAAATTTCAATAATTTATTGGATAATGTACCTTTGTAAATTACATATTTGCATCGCAGTGAATAGTTTTATGATACTTTTGGTAATTGTTAGATAGGTCGAGACTGTTTTATGACCACCTGTCCAAATCTACTAGCCTAAATCCACTCATTTTTTTTTGCGTCACCTCAAACAAATTGTTTACCCCACTATCAGGGAAGGCTTGCTTTAAACGATAATCCATTTTTGCAATCAAATTCGAAACGACCCTGGAGGGTTATTTCAAGTTTAGGGTGACCAACATTACTCTTATTTTATGGTCTACTAGGTTTAGGGCACTGTATTTTCGTCAAGATTATTTGAACGTCCTCTACAAGAATGAGCTATATACTTACCCGATACCCTGTATATATAATTTTAGACGAATCTTAAGACTATAGTAATAGTAATAGTTCTGGATCCCCCGACCAAAACGTGTTATCATCTCTACCCTTCTGATGCAACAATTTAATAAAAATGCATAAATCAATAAACATATTTTAATAAATAGGAACGCAATTTTTAACAATTTCTGTAGTTGGTATCGTTGCTAAGAAAGTAAGATATCAAGTTTTTCATGGTGAAGTTGCAACGTCGGTTGTCAAAAATCATCTTTAACGTAGAATAGACCGTTCCACATCCGCCGATGTCACAGGCAGTACTTAAATCTTAGATCTTCTCAGCGAAAGCCTGGTTAGGCAAAACTGTACTGGAACCAGTGGTGTATTCCTTTATCTGATATAGTACTGATTACATTTTTTTTAAAGTTTCTCAGGGAATATATCTGGCAAATGAAAACTCAATGTTAATTTAATTAAGGGTTAACTTAAACTTCTAGTTCAAGTTTTTTAACGGATTATGATTTTTGATTGTTTGATTCTGTATAGTATTTTTAGTTTAATTTTTGTTTTTTGGTTTTATTAACAAGCCATTTTTTTTTTGACAATAAAATATATTATTTTAATTTGATTTAGACATTGACAAAACCTCATGGCTGTTGAATTCGAAAACATCTTTTATAGCCTCAAAGTTTTCGCTATATAAGACAGCAGCATTTAGCCATTACGCCAAGCTCTGGTAGTAATGGAAAGGTTGGAACTTCTTGGAATGGTTAGTTTTTTATGAGAACTTTGCAGGCAATTAAGTAGAGTGGAAAAGGTTCAACATTTCAGCTATTAATTTTGCTAAGTAAAGGCCCCATAAATACTTAATTTCATCGGCGGAAATACAAATTACGTAATTTCCTATCTCATTCCGTATTTCTTCCAGCACACAAATAAGCATACAAAGCCAATATGTTTAAGATATGCAAAAAAGCCCAAAAGTACTAAAAATATGGAAATGCATAAGCAAAAATGATTTTGCATTTAATCTGGTACATACTAATTTATCGACGCCCAGGTTCATACTTTAAATACAACTTATAATTAACACATTTTTTTCTCAAAAAAAAATGGCCACCATATCCATATCTTACAATTTCCTCCTTCCACCACTGTAGAACCTATTGAACTCAGAATGTTATAATTAATCAGTATCTCATATCGTTTTATCGAACACACAGTAATGAGTACATAATCTTGATTGTGGGCTCAAGGATAATTCTAGGTAATACTGCTACAATCGAACTCAGATATTTCTAAAATTTTGAATATAAATGAGCTGATTTAAAAACGCTTTTTCATACTTTCTAATTTAAAAAAAAGTAAAATAGATCAATTTATAAAATTATAGTTGCTTGGTATCTGGTATGTTATGGAAAAAACGAACACTGCCAGCTCCTGTATAGTGTACAATATAACAAAGACTGATGAACCAGGCGAATATGAAGTTGAAGAAATTAGCCAGCATTTTCTCTTGGCCCTTACACCACTTAAACATGGATACCACTACACAGGTACTCTTAAGGTTCCTGACAGTGCGATTCCTGCTAGGATGACAGTCAAATTTCCTCTAAGTAAGTACTCGCCTATTAAGTTTCATAATTTAACAGATTTGTTAGTCGATCTTGTTAAGTTGTGGTTTCGGAAAACTATACATCCCAAGTAATACCCTAAGCTGTAAGTTGACTGAGGCAATGTCAATGAAGCAACATTTTCAGTTATTTAGCAATTAACCCACTTTAGGCGTTGTAATAATGATTTGACAGCAAAAATGGTACATTTTTCGGAATTTAAGAATAATTTCAACCTATATTGCTGATAGCTATATTGGGTAGAAAATATATTAAAATATAATTTTATTGATAAATATGGTTAAAATAACTCTTTTCGGTCGACTCGCCACATTATTTCCCATTGTTTACAAAAAATAAATATTCTGATATATGTTCTTTTTTCAACATACAAAAACTACATGGGTAACTATGTGAAATTGGTTCAGACATAATTGAAAATTATGTTGTGACATTTTTGTAGCAAAAAGTAAACTAATATTATTGTAATCTTTAAAATAAAGTCAGGAAAATTGTTTCCCTTAAAAAACTTGTCGGCAAATTGCAAAAAGCTATTTTGCAGTTTTGCATTAAAAATAACCGATTGAAACATAATTTGAATAATAAAGAAATATCGCTGCGACAGGCGACTGATTTTAGGCTAACATGATACCAGGGACATCCCTGTTGGAGAGGGGAGGCAGAGGAAAATCAACTAACTGCAAGGTATATAAAAAGAAGGCAAAATCATACAGAGTCAGTGGCGTAGCCAGACTGTGGTGTAGATATAATTTTGCAGTTATTTATTTAATGGTAAATTGTTCACAACTTGGCGCCCTTCTGCAAATACGACGACTAAAAAAAAAGTCCTCCCTTCTGTACTTCGATGACACCAAGTCTAATGTGAGCCGTTCTGGGGATAGAGTACCGAGTAAAACCTGACGTCTAAAAAAACAAAGTCCTCGGTTTATGTTTTACACAAACATAACACAATCGAAAACTGCAAAAAAATGCTACTATATATTTAAAGATTCTTGATGGAGTATATATCGGTATGGTAGTTCGGCAAGTGCCCAAGATGCCCGCCCATCGATAGTTAGGCCATTGAGCTGGCGATAGTATCTCCTCACCCATATTCTAGTTAATCTAAGTTATTCAGGTGTATGACGGTAAATGACTACCATCCAATCGTAATTACTCGTTTGGTTTTTATTTTTTAAAACGAAAATGAATAATTTCGGTATCAACCTCAACCTTTGTTCGATACATAAACAAGGCCTCAACTATGCAGAATACGATAATTCTAGAAAACCCACATCTCGGATACGACAAATTTTCATGAAACCTGCATTGATTTCCATTTTTTTATAAAGCCTTCCCTAACCATAGACCGTCATAATCTGCTCAGGAATAGATTATACTTGTTTAAACAAGATGTCAAAAACGTTGAAATACTTATTCTCACAGCAACGGCAAGAATGCATAAACCAAATACATCTTAAGGAAGATCGAAAGATTATGTCGCGGCAAAAACTCCTATGTCGCATTGTTCCCGCAAAACTGATTCCACTGGTCATTGTTTAGTGTTTACTTATCACCGTGGTATGAGACGAGCGGAAGCCCCTGCTCATACAACGGTACCTATTACCAAAGAAACCGACAATTTTTTGAATAAAATATTATTCTAAGAAATGTTTAGTTTTATTTTTTGAGGTTTAAGTTAATTCCTGCTCTTTTGTAAATATCATTATCTTATTGATTGAGAAATAACAGGCATTGAATAAGCTATTTTTCTGTTTCTAAGCTTTGTTCTCCAACTTCTGGATGGATATGAAGTCACGTTACTTTCTCTATAATCTGGCTCATATTCTACGCAATAAAAGAAATGCTATTAATATACATTGAGTCTAAAATGGCTTAACCTATTAACCAGAATTTTATTTAGTTAGAAATGCTATTCTGCAGCTGGAAATTAAAACCATAAGTTCTTGCTGTATTTTAGCTGTAGTGTAGCTATAGTTACTTTTTTCGCCCAAACAGAGGTTTGGCACTTTTGTGTGTTTTTGGATGTAAAAAAAACGGCGAATTCTTTTTGGCAGAGAAAAACAGCAAAAAAAATAGTCGTCGAAACGTTTTAACAGGTTACGTTACCACTGATGTTACTTGATTTAAGAGATAATCTCTAATCCGCATAAAATCTGTATTTACTTGAGATGTAATCAAATACAGCAGCAGAAATAAGCCTACATGTATGTTGAAAATAACACAAGAATATTTTAAATATAGAGGTAAAAAGGCTCGTGATTATTATTCTGTACTGTATGAGTTTTTGTGTTAAATATTGTTCTTATTTTAGTACTAATATTGTATGTATAAGAGTATTGCCAAAGACATATACTCCGAATAGACTATCCATCCAACCTCTAGTGTTGTCTGTCCGCGAGGCACAGCATCCGCTGGTTAAATTCGTTTATAGATCGGTTTTACTCTGTTATTATACCTGGCAAATCTAATTATCTATATAAAACATAATTTTTGTAATGTATTTCTAAACAAGTACACTTGAATCATCATCACTTCTGGCACCACCGAACCCAAAATTGTTGCGTTCTTGCTATACAGCCGACACGAGCCATGGATGTGGCGAATTTATAAAAATGTTTTACTGGTTTTTGAATTGCATTCTTATTAGCAAGGCAATAAAACCTTCAAGAGTTCTTGTAAGGCAATATAACTTGCTACCAAAAAACTTACTTTTTTAATTACACAATCCTCAAACAACATGAAAGATACTTTATTTAGAACTGTTAATAACAATTAGGAATTAGTAGACTCCTGGAACAAGCTATATCAATTTCTTATATATTTTATTTATTTTTTAGGCGTAGCTGGAACATCTTCGTTTACAGTATTTATGACCGACTACGATACTTACGCAGGGATATTTACCTGCCAAAAATTGGCCTTTGCCCATCGCCAATCAGCTACAATTTTATCACGAACGAGAAGCTTGGATAAAATGTACATTGACAAGGTAATAAATATCAATAAAAAATCACTATTGATTTGATTATTAAGTATTCTGCCTTATTAGAGTTAAGACGTCATGCGCCATCTCTGGGTAAATATCCGCAATTTTTATTCGTTGTTCTTCATCCGCTGCGTTTAAGACTTCGGTCGGGACTCGCGAGTATTTTTTTCAGGAGAATTTAATTCCAAACGAGGACTCTACAATCAAAATCCCAATTGGATCAATCAATGCAAAATAACCTTTAGTTCTCGATCCGCCCGTCAATCAGCTTTTTCTAATATATCGAAATAAGCAAGGTATTTATTTATTAGTATTTATCTGTATAAGCTTTAATATGTCTTTATTGACAAACCTAGTGATAACCCGGTGGTGGATCCATACCTAAAGGTATTAAATATTGAATATAAGAACAGGAGGTTTTGTTAAAAAAATTAAAAAAATCTAACTCATTGTTTTAATATAGGTACATTTTTTTAGATCACCTCAAAAAAAAAGGCCCAACCAGGGCTAACCAAAACGTAATTCGATTTTTAAAATACAACTTCATACAAAATTATAGGTTTTGTTAAAAAAACTTTGAAAAAAGTGATCGCCCTGCACCCCAGCCGGGATTGGAACACACAACCTTTGAAAAGCTTTTCGAGCACCCTACCACTGAGCTAATAGGCTTCACAACGAAAATTTGATGTAAATAATGATTATAATTAGATGTTCGCACATTTTTCCACTGTACAAGAAAAAGTGATGAACTTCAATTCAACACAGGGAGGCTCTGTCGCCACGGTAGTGAACTGAGGTTAAAATAATTTAATTGCACGAAAAGTGGAATTTGTCAGGCTGGTCTCAGAACAGTGGGGAGTTAAGGGAGCAAAATATAGGACTTCTATTACTGCCAGATTGTCGACAGCGACACGACGAAGCTCTTAAATCGAGGTTTGATATGTTTTTACTAACACTAAATGGCAGTTAATAACATTTAATTTTGTGGTAAAGATCTTAATACCCACATTATTTAAACGCATTTTCAGATCATTGATACCAAAGATACCTAGCCTATAACCAAGTTGGCTTCACTTTTTAACTGTTGCTCTGTCGGAATAATGAATATAATTACCTGCCCTCAATTGTCACAACAACTGCTAAAAACTTTCATGGTATCGAGTTGTATATAGAAGGTGCGTTATAGCTAGAAGAGCCCAAAAAGCAGAAGTGCTGCACAGTGGGAAGTGAAGCAGCCGTAGGTTGTGCCTTGATCTTTTCGAAAGACATACAACAGACAGATAACATTTTCTGAAATAAGTAGGACAGTTTATCACCAAAATGTTTTGTATAAATGATGAATACTGTATTTTTAATCTTACGTCCAATTTGTTCCACCCGAGCTGGGCATACGACATGATATGATTTCTTCTTGCACAAGCAGAATACCTCATGCATTTTTGCATTACTAGGTTATAATAATCAAACAATTGTTGCTTGTGTTTTTCTTTAATTATATATATATATATATATATATATATATATATATATATATATATATATATATATATATATATATATATATATATATATATATATATATATATATATATATATATATATATATATATATATATATATATATATATATATATATATATATATATATATATATATATATATATATTATATATATATATATATGGAAAAGTTTTTCTTGGAAATAACTTTTGTTTTTTTTTGGATTGACGTTTCGACCACGCTCTGGTTTGGTAAATATATATATATATATATATATATATATATATATATATATATATATATATATTTTCATCAGTTTTACTCGGATATAAATTTATGGAATTATTTTTTGTCCAAATGTTGTTTAAATCGCTGAGCGAGTCCAAAGCCAAATTCTGAAATTCTAGTTGAAAAGATTTGTAAACTTGGCAGTCATCAGCATACATATGCATTTTATCTGAGATTAAAATTGAGATATCAGACATGAATAAAATAAATAAAGGTGATCCCAAAATTGGTTCTTGAGGTACACCGCTTGTTATAGTTATTTTAGGGGATCATTTGATTATTATAATATATTTTTACTGGCTGTGTCCTACTAAAAATATATTATTTAAACCACTTCAAGGCATCTGCTCCAATGCCATAATAATGTAATTTGGTAAGTAAAAGTTGATGATCCAGGCAGTCCAATGCCTTGGAATAGTCGAACATAACTAGAGCCGTTCTCATCCCCTTATCAACACCCCAAAGAACGTCGTTGCAAATATCTAGTAAGGTCGAGCTAGTACTGTGGCCTTTCCTAAAACCGTATTGACACGGTGATAGTAAGGAATAAGAAATAAGATACTTTAACACTTGGGCATAAACTATTGTTTCTATAATTTTTGATGTCACAGTTAAACTACCAATTGACCTGATATCTGTAATGGGTTCAAAGAATCCGTATAGTTCTTAGATTAAGTAATTAAGCCAATTAAAAACTTATAGGAAACTGATAACTTTAGTTTTTAAAAAACAATTTTATTTCATATAAGTATTTACAGTAAAGAGTATAGTTAGAGAACAATCTATATAAAAATGATAGTTAAAAGACCCGCATAAACGCATAAATCTGCATCAGCAAAAGAAAATAATTGTCTGGTGGTTTTTCCAAAGAATCTGACAATTCTAACTGGCTTCTAACTAAGCTTCGTGGTCTGTCTATAGATAAAAAAATGCTAAAGTGCACTAGTGCCAGAAATAAAAATATCTTGTTATAGTGTGAAACAATGGCTTTTTATTTTAGTAACAAAAAAATATATGCTGTGTAACATTTGTCTATTTGTAACTTTTTCATAGATCAGATCAAGACTCGCTAATTCCCAAATTGATCCATTTGAACTATCACTGATAAGTCAAAAGGACTGTCCAAGAAATCTTACTGCTGGTTACAACATCAATATCAATGACGACACTATTTCTGTCAAAGCAGCCGCTGATGTGATTAGAAAAGCTGGAGAGAAAATTGGTAAGACCCCTTATTTAACTTTAACTAAAGAATGGGAAATCTTCTAGTTAGTTGTTATCTACTATATTTAAATAGTTGGTGTAAATAATTTTTACTTGAATCGTAAAAGGAAATCGTGTAACTCGTGAAAAACATCATCCTCCGAGATTTTTGCGTTTTAAAGTCTCTAGATCTCGAAAAACATTATCTTCCATTTTCTTTCTTTCTATCTTTTCAAATTCTGCTAAAAAATCAAGGGTCATAGGGGTATAAAATGGTAAATTTTTGGTAAAAATTCCAAATGGAGGACCAAAATGACGGTTAATCAAATGTTTAAGACAATCATTATTAAGGAACTACTCAACAATGGGCTTCAAACTTTGCACAAAAATGAAGTTTGATAAACGGATAAATTGGTAAAAATTTAGCGCGAAGCCATTATGACGAAATAAAATGGCGGCCTAATGAAGCAATTAAAAAATCAGTATCAAAAAACTAGTTATCAAGCAGATAAAAATGTCTTGCAAAAAAGTGCATATAAATTCTTAAAATACAATTACTTTTTTGAATTAGCTTTTAGAAATCGTTCTCTAAGATACATTTGATGTTTGATTTGTTCTTGCAACAAAAATGTAAATACTTGTTACTCATATTAAGAAATACGGTCATCGCCATTTTTTGTGTGTGCTTAGAAAAATGTATTATTTAATAATTAAATATGGGAATAAATAAATAAAAAATATATATTACCAAAGACAGATAATACTCCGTATAAACGATCCATTCAATGTTAAATAAAATAACCCCTAAATGGATCCCAAATTTGCATTGTATTTCTTATAGCAGGCGGGTTAATCGAGAGATTTCCGCGTAGCTCACCACAATTTCACGAATAGTGTTGCCAGTACAATAACATTTTCGTACCTCCGAATTAAAACAAATAGTATAATAAATAAACAAACTATTTTTGTTTAGTAATTTTCACTAATTTATTTAGGTTTAACAGCTGTTTCGACACCCTGTGTTTTTTATTCATAAACCAACTCAAGATTGATATTAAAATTAAAATTTTTAACAATAATAAACTAGTAAACTAGTTCAACAATGGGGAGGCGTTTAAGTTCGTGTGATCGTTCAATAAAATATTACGGTTTTTCCTCTTGTAAATTTCTAAACTTTCCAAGTAATTTAACTTGTAACTTTCATTGGCCGAATGCAACATTTTAAATTCATTGCTAAAATTGTAATTTGTTTCTAGTAAGTGTTTTGCATAATTAGGATCTGTTTTTTGTTTAATATGTGATGTTTTGTGTTCTTTTATACGTTTATAAAAAGATCTACCCGTTTGACGAATATATACTTTTTCACAAGAACCATATTTTAATGTGCTTAATATTGTCTTTTGTAATAAAATTAGGACAAACCAAATTGATTGCTTTATTTTATTGTTTTTATTTACAATTTTGTCTATTATGGTTACGTGATAACCATTATTAACTGCAATATGTTTTATAATATTAAGTTCTTTGTTATAATTTTCTGTTGAAAGAGATACATTAATTAAACGATGGACAAAACTATGAAAAGCTGCCACCTTATGTGTGAATGGGTGCTTTGATGTATTATGTATTGTTATATCCGTATACGATGGTTTGTGATAAATTTCAAAATCGTGTTTATTATTAATGTTCCTGATTTTTCTAAAAAGTCTAAAAAGTTTTCGGACTTATTTTGTTCTAATTCTGTGCCTATGACACATGCCAAAATATCGTCAACACATCTGTACCAATAAATAAACTTACCTTCTACAGGGTTATTATCTATTATTTGTTCCCAGACGTCAAGAAACATTTCAGCTAAAATAGGACTTAACGGGTTACCCATTATTAAACATTCTTTACTTAAACAGATCGAGCCATTAAATTCAAAATAATTTTAATCTAGGCACACTGCCTAGATTAAAATTCACATCTAATATGTCATTCTTAACAATGTTTTTTACTAGCAAATTATCCACTAAGTTCATAGCTTCAATAGGGGGTTACTGGGAAACAGGTTGATATAAAGAAATTAAAATAGGTTATTTGTCGAAACAGCTGTCAAACTGAAATAAATTAGTAGAAATTACTAAACAAAAATAGTTTGTTTATTTATTATACTAGTGATAATGGATATATTATGAAACAAATAGACCTAACTAATGATGCTTCGAGACTAGACGAGACGAGATTAAGGCTTCATCTGGGCTATTCTCGACTTTGGCTAATTTCATCTCGTCTCTGTTTATTTTCACCTATTGCGTCTAACTAGAGGTGATTTTAGTGAGTTAACATTATTTATATATTATTATATATATAATGAATTAAAATTATTAGATAGCTAAAATCATATAAGTATATAAACAGTAACACCACTATACAAATGGATACTAAATAATACATTTTGACCCATACAATGTTAATATGTAATAGGTTTTACAAAAATATTTTAAAATAAATATACACTTAAAATATATATTTCAAACTCTATCTGAAATTTTGCTTATACTGCGAACTTGTTACAAGAAAAATGCGTTTGTAGATAACACTATTGGAAAACTAAGAATCTAACTTATTTTTTGTACTTTTAATTTATTGCCATGTTTCCACATAAAATCAACCACTGTGCGGCGCTGGTGGCGGCGATGATATGATCCTGGATAAAAATTATCGCAAGTTACTAATTTTTTTGCAAAATAACATGATCGTAGACAAAATATTACTTGTAAATAATTTTCACTCTGTGATTGCAGTTCAAAATTTCCAAACTTCTTAGTGCAAATGGTTACATACATTACTATTATCGGGCTAGTTAATAAAAATAAAATGGATATTAATATTGTAAAGCATCTGAAATCTTTTCGATTGGTGCTAGATTTTTAATATTTTAAATGCTTAAATACCTAAATTTCTTAAAATTGTCACTTAGAGAAAAAGTTATGGTGATTTTTTAACGCAACTCCATTTTAAGGAGATAATACTTTCTGAATTTCTGCTTCACGAGAAGAAAATTAAAAACAAACAATGCTAGGATTTTATCAAGGGGGATTTTAGACCATTAAGTGTACAGAAGGGGTATTAAAAAAGGGTTGTGAAAACTATTAACAATTGATGGAGTATTATTTGAATTAAATTTCACCAGTTCTAAATTTAAGAAAAATTAGGAAATATTCAAACAATTCCATTTATATATTTAATTTTGTTCTTTATGTTTTTTTGAGACACCCTACACATAGAAATACTAATGAGCCAAAAATTAGGCGATAATTATTTATCTTGCGCCTGCACATGGTATCCCATTTTGGGTACTTTTGCGGGGTATCTCCGTTATTTTTATGAATAGACAGTTGCGGTTTTCGCGACAGTGGTGTTCTACTTTTTCGTAAAACTAAAGATGCCGTTAATAAAATTGTCATAGCTCTTTTAGTTTTTAAGATACAAATGTTGCATTTTTAGGCACCCCTCGTATCTCGACTATCAGATAATTTATCGAAAATGTGAAAACTGTTTTCTTTTATAACTTTTCCCGTAGAACTCAATCCCAATTAATTCGGAATTCGCATACAGAGTCAGGTCAAAAAGTTATCGGCCCTATTTTATTTTTTTAAATGGAAGACTTATAGACTATAAAATGTAGTCTTTTTTTACCCTTTCAAAAATATATAATAGTGTGCACTTTTTCTCAGAAACACGCCAATAAATGACAATTTTCTGAAATTAAATGCATAATTTAGTAGTAGGCTATGGCTATTGTTTACGACAACAAACAAAAATAAATCTTAAATATTGGTTTTTGGATGGACTTTTGGTTTATAAAGCAGTTTATAAACGTTCTTTTGGTAGTTTTTATTTAATTGACATTTATCAATTTCTTCGAATAATGACAGCGTAGGAAAATTATGAAAAATATGAATTGCTGGTATGGCGGAATTGAGTTCTACGGGAAAAGTTATATATATAAGAAACAGTTTTCACATTTTCGATAAGTTATCTGATAGGTGAGATACGAGGGGTGCCTGAAAATGCAACATTTTCGATTTAGCCCTGCATCTTAAAAACTAAAAGGGCTATGAAAATTTTGTTAACGGCGTCTTTAATTTTACGAAAAAGTCGCGAAAACCTCAACTTTCCATCTATAAAAATAACGGAGATACCCCGCATAAGTACCCAAAATCGGATACCCTGTACATTATGTAGTTAAAAAAGTGGTATTATTATGCTTATTATTAAAATTAAAACATTTTTAAAGGCACAAAACCAAAATCTAAATTCAAAGTCAATAAAAAAATATAAGAAAGACATTTCGTTTTCTAAAAAAGACTAATATTTTAGAAACAATCCAAAATTTAGTAAGTTTTTGCAACGCAATGTTTTAGTAAATCTAAATCTAGAGAATCTCGTCTCGTCTGGAGTATCGAGATTGAATGGTGTTAAGTCGAGACGACAGTACACATTTTGTCTCGTCTCGCGGCATCACTAGACCCAACTCTCGCGCTCTCGCAACTCAACGCCTTATCCTGTTGCGCGCTAGCTAATTTTTCGACTAAACGGCGAGACGAACGATTAAAAATGGTTAATTTATTGTTTATTTGATGGGCCGTCTATGCGAATTATTATCGATCTTTAATATTACTTAAATTTAATATTAAAATACACGCTGTTTTATAGGCGATGGTGTAGAATATGTGGCCGGAAAAACCAAAGACGTTTATAACAAGGTAACAGATAAATCAGAAGATGTTACTGATAAAGTTCGAGCCCAGTTCAGTAAAACTATGGATCCAGAAGCTGAATGGTTGCCATGAATTAAGAAAATTTAGAATATTTAATAGTATATAACTCAAGCCAAATGGAGATTTCCAAAAAGTCTGTTAATAATATAAATATTTGTTAATAAAGAGATTTGTAGAGGAAAATAATAATTAGTAGGCAGTGCTGTCAGCACTTCAAGTACAGTGAACGCCTTTTTGAACATTCCATGCAAAATTTGATAGAATTTCGCAGCCATTTTTCCTGTTCACGAATCAAAATTTGTATTTTTACATCGCACATTAATTCTTGGACTAAGTGTTTTGCCTGACGTTTTATGTTCGTTGGAATCATGTTAATGTATTAAGGGCAAAATATGAAGTTATGTTTTTTCCCAAAGTTTGATAGGAGTCTTTAAAAAGTAAATGTAGATCAGTTATACTTGCTTTGATGAAAGCTCTTCTATACATTGCTTTTTGGTTTATTGTTGTAATTTGTACATTTTGAAACTTGCAGGGTTTCCATTATTTTGCATTAAGCTTAATTTTTGACTGTCGGATAAACAATAAAGTAAACGTTAATTGAATTTTTATTAAACATTTTATTTTGTGCCCGTATAAATATAGGATTTTCAATAAAATCATCTTGTTAGGTCATCTCTTGACCAAGTTAATTCCTCAACACAACATGGCCTATTATCTGCCGTCTAGTTGTCAAATTTTTTGTTTCAAATCTCAAATCTCTTTAGCAACTTCGTCAGAAATGACGTTATCCAAACATGTCCCGATTGGCAAAAGCAAAATGCAATCACTAGAAAGAGATAAAATTCCCCTTACCGATCATATTATCTAAGACCAGTTTCATATTTATTTTCCTAGAGATATTTTTTTATTCCTTTGGAGCAGTATGTTTCTTCCTTAGGAATCCTGTTCACAGGAGTTTGTAACATCTACTTTTTGGAAGCTTCGTACTAACTCTTAAAAATTGTCTTTATTCAACGAAAATCTATTTTTCTCTGCCTTACAAAAACTATTTTTAATTTTAAAGAAACCTTAATCTCTAGAGGAATAATTACTTTAGTTAAGTTTTATCAACTAATTAGGAGTTCTGAAAATATGTATTTTTCAATAGGCACAAAGTAGAATAATCAACGAAGAAGCAAGGAATATCTGGTCTTCACTTACTTTCTGGGAACTCCCATGTAACCTGTCAAACTTTGGAGAAAAAACAAACAGGTTAAAATATTTCACAAACTTTGTATTTTTAAAATGAGTTACTTTTTATTGGTACATTTAACTTGTTTAAAACCAGAACTAAATGTAAGTTTCAAGTCCAAATAGAATACAAAATAAAGCTGATTTTTTTATTTTAATTTATCCTCGAAATTATTTTTATATTTTGCTATGTAATATCTCTTCCATTTGAATTAATTAATTAAACATTTAAAATCACCTGAGAATTTTAATGTTACGAAGTTATTCTCAGTTTAATTCTTGTTGGGTTTTAACTTTGATAAGATATTTAGCAACATTACTAGAAAATTTGTTGATCTGGTACATTCCAATAGAATGTCTGATTGTTAGTAGGTTGTCACAGAATTGGCAAATGGGGGCATCTTTCGATTCTAACAAAAAGGAGTGCGTCATTCTGCAATGACCTATCATAAGGCGGCATGCAATAACCCATTCCCTCCTTTTGTGTATTAGAGTATGATGAGGTAAATCAACAATAATATCACGTAATTTATTATTACGCTCAAGCATGACCCATTCAATCTGAGATATGTTGCACATGGTTTATGAAATGAGAGGTAAAAGATCTTTGCTGGAGAAAATAAGATCAAGGTAATTGTTTGAGGAAATTGACGTTTTGGTCAGGAGATCATCCTTTTCATTTCCTTGTATGCCAACATGGCTAGGAATCCAAATAAAGGATATTGAAGACCCATATAGGATGCATTTTGTTAACAAGTTACGAATATCTGTGACGGTTGAGTGATCGCAATTTAGTGTGGGGACTAAAGTTAGTGAGTTTTTCGAGTCTGTTTCAATGAGCAATTTTTGTGGGGCGACTTTAAGGGGTATGCAGTAATCATTTTAATAATATATGCTACATTGAATTCTCAGACCGTAAAAATATGTATACTGACGGCTCTAAAACAGCATCCCATACGGGTTTTGCATACTACTCTCATCAGTTCTACCAATCGTACCGACTTAATTCTTACAACAGCATCCACAATGCGGAACTTCTTGCAATTAAATTTACCTCGATGAGACAAGGTTTGATACTCATGAAACCCATCCAAAGGACGGTCTGATTTTTCCGGTAGGTGTAAAACAAAAGCTCTGTCAAATAAAGAAAAAAGGATAACCAATTTACATGTTGGGTCAGAAACATTGACTGGGTCTCAAAAGCTTTTTGGCTTTCTGCAAAGAATATTAAAGACTCCTACGTGGACTACCATGAAAACACAACGGCAGAACTTTTTGAAGAATGTTTCGACAATTATCTTTTATCAAACAGTTGTCAGAAAAATTATCGTAACTTACAATGCTAGCTATCACAATCGAAAATTACATAAGGCTCCAGGCTCAAATAATACATGATTTTAGAGATTCTTTAAAGTCTAGAGTGATTATCTTGCAGAACCCGGTATAAATCTGTTGGAGTATGAATAGCAAACCAGAGTCAGTTGCACTTCTTTTCTTCCAAAGCAATCTACTTACAGCTGGATGACTGCTAAAAAACACATCGGTCGACTAGTTGCCACGTAGGTTTGACATTCTTCCATGAACGCTATTTATATCCTCCACTCTAAAATCTATTTCTTTTATTGAGCTTGTTGGTACTTGAAATACTTTTTATGGCTTTATTAATTTTTCTATTTCAAATTCCTCTAAATTATTTAAAGTATTTGATATTTCGTACTTGTTGATAATTTTGTAAGTTTAAATGTAAAATATCACTTTACGGAACTGTGCTAAAAGCTCAGCAAAAGTATTTAAAGTAACCAGTATTAAGTACGTGATAGTACATATCTAAATACTTATAGTAGATCTAAAATAATTAAGTACCCACAGCACATCTAGATACTTACAGTGTTTAGCAGATTTTCAAGTATTGCAATCAAATTTTTCAAAGCAGTAATAGCCAAAAAAATTGATCTACTGTTAAACAACTCTTTTTCTAGCACATTGCCACTTTGGCTGCGTTTTGGACAAATTTTTCGGTTGTCTTTAAAGATATAAGTAAGCAACCTGGTATTTTTATAATCAGCAAGAAAATGCCCATTTATTGAAATTATATTATATATGGGATGTTCCATTTGTATACAATATTTTTTGATATCTCTAAAAGTAATGTTTGTAGACCCCGTTTAAAATATAACCAGATACCCTGTACCTATCATATATATAAAAAGTCAGCGAAAACTGAGTGTATATTTATTATATTACTGATTTGAATATAAATAGCTTTTTATGAGTTCTAACTAGCATTATTTTTGATAAAATATGTACAGTAAATTAGGTACTTGCAATCATTTCTGAACTAGTTTATTTTTTTCAATATTGAAGCACCTGCTTTCGAAAAAGACTTAATTATAAATTCTGAACTAAAAGTACTTTAGTACTAAAAATACTTTAAGAAGATTAAGATTTTGTAGTGTATTTTGTAATATGTCTCGGAATATCTAAAGGACTCCTAAGATATTATCCTAACCATAGCGCTTAGAATACGTTACCTTTATAAATATAATTCTGAAGCTTCTTGGGGATTTTCATTAGATTAAATGAAACAAACTGACATATCATACTTTTCACAATTTTTGAGGACCGCCATTATTGTAAAAAAAGAACATTAAATATATAGAAACACCAAAAATTTTTCATTAATAATCAAAAATCGACAAAACCGCAGAGTTTTTGACATTTTGCTTTTTGTTTCAAACAAATTAGCCATAGCTTACTACATACTAATTCGACACATAAGAAAATTTTAGAAAATCACGAATTTTGAGCTTGTTTTTCAAAATAACTGCATACACGTATATATTTTTGGAAGACTACATTATTCCTAATAAATATAAAAAATACCATACAGGCTGTCCTATTTAAAAAATAAAGTAGGGTCCGATAACTTTTTGACCTGACTTCGTATACTTATTCTGAAAGCGGCACTGAATTCTACGGAAAAACTCATATAAGGAACAGTTTTCGCCTTTCTGATAAGTTACCAGATAGTTGTGATACGACTGATTCGAGGGGTGGCTAGCTCAAAATGCAACATTTTCAAAAGGCCCTATATCTCATAAACCAAAAAGGCTATGAAAATTCAATTTAATTTCACGAAAGAGTAGTACACTGTCGCGAAAACCTCTAATTTTAAAAATAAGGGTGATACCCCGTGAAACTGCCGAAAATGGGATACCCTGTACAGGGTTTTCCCGTATATTTTTCCACCCACCTAGAAAGTTTATTTGAATAGATACGGAAATGTCGTAAATACCAAAGTTGTTGGGTTTTTTATGAAGATTTAGAATATTATATCATTAGTGCGAAAATATTACTGGAAGTGTCAAATTTTGACAAGTTGTCAGTTTTTTTAAATGATATTTAATATTGTCCAAATATATATACTTTTAATACAAGAATATATCGGTGTTGGTCTATCAGAAGTATCTATTGGAAACCGTCTAAAAATGCATCGATAGCTCGTAACGAATATTCGTTGGATGCATAGATAAAACGAGGTGATTGGGTGTTTAAATCGTCGATTGTTTGGACTATATTTTGTTCTAAAACTTGGATGGTTCTTGGCCTATTGTAGTATATCTTGTTTTTCAGATAACCCCACAAAAATATGTGTAATGGAGAGTCTTCCAATCCAAAATGGATACCTGTCATTTAAAAAAATTGGTGACCGGCTGGACATTATGAGGAGCACCATCTTGTTGCCATATCAAATTAAGATGTGAATTAATCGGTAGTTGTTCTAAATGCCCCTCGATTTCGTTTTCTAATAACTCCTGATACCCTTGTCCGGTTAAATTCCAATTTAAAAATATAGGTCCAATGACATGATTATTAAGAAGGCCACACCAAACATGTAGGGATCTTCTTCCCCGAATTTTGACCACCTGAAGAGCTCGCGGGTTTTCTTTTCGCCAAAAATGCTTATTTTTCCGGTTAAACATGTCTCTAGTGGTAAATGTTTGACAGATTTAGTTGGTTCATCATAACACGTCTTTCTATTTTTTGGCAGAAGGATAATCGGTCTATTTTATTTTGATCGGTTAATTCTTGAGTAGGTAAAAACTTATATGGCTTATATTTATAATGTTTTAGAACTGAGTGGATTTTAATGCCATGATTTGTTAAAAAAAGTGGCTGCATCGGGAATTGACGCTCAGGATTTTCTAAAACAAGAATAAATAAGATAATTAAATTATTTTAATACAAATATTTAAATATTCTTCAGCGTTTCTTTCTACTATTCTAACTTTTCGCTTAAGTGTTTTTCTTTCATTCAATTGTTTAGCGATGTTTAATATTGTCCTACAAGTCGGTGTTGATCTATCTGGAAACCGTCTATGATATTCGTTACGAGCTATCGATCCATTTTTACCATGAAAATAATTAATTCTATCATGTCGAGTTTCTCTTTTTCCGAATAACCCATCGTCCAACGAATTAAATATCAAAAATGCTCGTAAATAACTACTTCTGACCGGTAAACGTCAAAAAGGCGTCGTTCATTGCAATTGTCTGGACCATGGCTCACTATGTTTTAGCGCAAATTACCTTACCATTTCTTTAATCTTTAAACGCTTATATATCCAGAACTAATTGACAGAATATATTAAAAGTATTTATATTTGAAATTAGAAAAAAAGATCTTCAAGAATATGATTTAATATACAGGGTGTTTTATTTAAAAAAACTGACAACCTGTCAAAGTTTGACATTTCCAATAATATTTTCGCACTCATGATATAATATTCCAAATCTTCATAAAAAAACCCAACAACTTTTGTATTTACATTTCCGTATCTATTCAAATAAACTCTCCAGGTGTACTCTGTACAATTTGAATCCATTATAGTAAACAGAGCAGAGTTTTGACCTGAAAGATGATAAATGGAGATTATTGTATTGTCTAGTAAAATATGAATGGATTGTATTTTTTTATACGAAACGTCTATTTTCTGTATTATATGGTGAACGTACATTAAAATTGTATATCTACAGTGTGGTCTAAATTATATTAAAACCTTTTTAGATCTTAATAATTTTCTTATTTTTTTGCCGATTTTGATGATTTTTGGATATGTTGTAGCTGCATTATTTCCTAGTTCACGTCACGAAACTTTCCTAAGTAAGGCTATAAGGTAAAGTGATAACGTCTCTTAGATAAATATTTAATTATGGAGCTAAAATGATAATGACTACGTTTCCACGAAAAATTTGAGAGTCTAGTACAGTTAGTTACTTTTTAAAGCATTTGCGCTTAACTAGCGGTTCTGTACGTTGGCCTAGCCAACATTGAACGTGAGAGAAATTTTATTGAAGGTGCTTACGTTTCTGTAAACTGTCGAAAAATATCTAAAACAACAAGAATTTGTAGGAGTTCCGTAGAAAGAATAATAACGAACAATTTAAATTTAAAACGTTTTAAAAGATTTATTGTCAAAAGTTAACGCCTCAAGTAAAACAAAAACGTGTCGAAAGATGTGAAGTTTTATTACGAAGATTCAGATGCCGGTGAAATATCGAAAAAATATGGTTTACCGATGAAAAAATCTTTACTCTACGATAACCAAAAAACTCCCAAAATAATCGAGTACAGTTTGGCGTTGATATGATAGAGAGAGAGAGATATTCCTTTAAATCGGTTGCTTGTTGAAAGGGCTCTTTTTCGGAATAGGCGATGGTTTCGGCGGGAGTTTCTATAAAGGAAAAAATAAGCGTCATTTTTGTAAATGAAAAGATAGTTTCTAAAGTTTATCAACAATTTTATCTCAAATGTTACCGGAAATCGAATATGTTTGTGGTAACTACACATTTCAACATTTTAAGACTGTGCGCACAGTACCATTAGATATTTACAAAAGAACTGCCTAGATTTTACAGAACCTTATTCTTGGCTCCCAAATAGTCTGGACCTTAATACAGAAGATTAAATAGGTGGAGTGCTCTGGCAAGAATGGTTTACAATTTACCAAGATGCCGTCATTAACACTGTTGAGGAATTAATAATGATAATAATAATAATAATGTGCTCTCAAACTCTTAACCAAGAAATATTAATAAACTTACTTAAATTAATTAAAGCTACAAGCTATTATAGTAAATTAAAGTCATTTTCATTATCAGTTTTTATAAGACGCCGTTGGTGCTATTTAGTTTTTAGACAGATAATTTAATCTTCTCTTTTCACGGGTCTAATCAGAAATATTAATTATTAATTTAATTTTTATAAGTATTAATAATTAATTAATATTAAGTATTAATTTGTTAATTCTCGTTTTTTGTTCGTTTTTTTTAGTGTTTTAAGATTTTAGAGAATACGTCATTCTTGATTTTAACCAGTGTAATCTATTTTAGCAAAACAAAAAATTATAGTTTTTTTTTATCCCATTATATATACCTCTCGCATGCGGCTAGTAAAAATGAAATTTAAAAATAAACAAATTTTTCATATTGCTGTTCATTTTCTGAAAACCAGTGAACCATTTTAATAAGGAATCTTAAAAATATTGGAATCACCTGACTTGCAACGACCTTAAAATCAACATTATAAGAAATTGCAAGTTTTTAGCACACTCTGTCTAAAAATTAATAAGGAAATTTTCTGAACTCAGAAATGATGCAGCTTCAACATATTCAAAAATCGTCGAAAAAATAAAAAATATGTTAAGATCTAAAAAAGGTTCAAATTTAATTTGGACCACTGTGTATATATTAACAAAGTCTAATAAGCCTTTAGACAGTCGCGGCTCGTGGTTTTCGGGAGCCCTAGGCTAATTCAAGTTTTGGACGCCCCCTATGTTTTTAAAAAAGCTTAATTTTCGTTGACATAGTCACGGGAAAAAGAACAGTGAATAATTTTAAAGCAGAAAAAGTATTACAAAATAGCTAGCGTTTTGGAACGCAAAATTCTTACACAAGAAAATATACAAGCATCTGAATTGGAATTACGTGGTTCGATGGCGATTTTGTTTACTGTTAATCTGGGTGCTTACTAAAGTTAAGTAGTAGTCGAAATGCCACCAAATGCTACAAACAACTTACAATAAATTTTTCGCACATGTTTCCCGTGGAAGTACCTAACGGGTTTATTTTCAAATGCTTATAACATTGCTTTTTACGGTTTAGGTCCTAATTACATTCTTCACTTTACACAAGATAAGATAAATAAATAAATAAATAAATAAAAAGATCACTATACAGAAGATAAGATAAATAAATAAATAAATAAAATAGTTATAGGACGATATTTCCAGTTAAGCAAGGTAATATATTTAAACTAACAAAAAAATCTTGTCCAAATAAAACTGGTGCCAAATACCTAAAGTAAAAGATAATAACAAACCCATGTTTTACACAAAATTTCAATAGAGATACGGGTTACGGTCTACAACACATGTGGAAACCGATCTTAAAGTTCGATCAGATATGTTGTAACTTGTTTACCGGCAACTGCTCAATGAAGGTACTACTTTCTTTTTTTAATAGTGCGTTTAAATATGCTCTAAGGTAAGTATTTTATACTTTTATTGTGTATGTTAATATACGTTCTCAATGTGTGTTATTAAGTTTTAATATTAATTTTCTTATAAGTTTAATGTTTTTAACCAATAATTCGAATAGCTTTCGCAAATAACGAGGATTTCATAGAAACTTATTTAAAGAAATTAATAAAAATTCTTTTAATAGCTCAAAGAATTAGTATGTTTACAATAATTTTTCTTGTTTATTAATGGCGCTTTTAACGAAGTTTTAATGATTCTTTATGTATAACATATTTATTTTTATTAAGGAGTGAACTTATTGTAGAGATATTAAGATGTGTTTTAATAATGTTCTTATTTCTTTTGCTTCAAATATAAAAAAGTTCAGGAAAGTAAAATCTGTGATCTATTTGTAATCATTTTTTACAAATTAATAAATAGTGCCAACCCTATCAAATGTTTTTGGTCATGTGAAAGTACCTACTATTACTTTTATTAGTGACAAATTATTTATTACTCACAAGCGACAACCAATCACGTTACTCCAAATGTTTACTTATGCTCGCTTAAAATAATGGTCATGACCATTTTCACTTGACTATAGAATTTTAGTACTACTTATGTTTTAATAAATGTCAACCAAAGTAAAGGGCAGTCGTATAAAAAGTATAGTGTTCTACTCGCATATAGTAGCTATTAACCACTCGTATGAATAACAATACTCGATATGCTCGTATTGCAACTATGCTATCATACTGGTGTTTAATAGCTATAATTATATATGCTTGTTGGAAAATACACTATTATTGTTTCAGCAATGAAATCCAGGACAGAAAAATCTTTCAACTCCTTAATGGAAAACGAATTAATAGCTGAATTAGAAGTGAATGATGACTTTTTAATACTACCAAAACGCATAAATAAGTCGGTCGGTGTCAGAATTATCATGTGGAATAACTGAGTACAATAAAGACTTAAAAAATGCTTATCCTGATGGACCAAACAAACGAATTCTTACTGATGTAAGTGAAGAAGGTTTTGACCATCCTGTTTATTTGTTGGGTGATTCTGATGAAAAAACTACCAATACGAAAATGAAGGACAAAAGAACGAACTACATAAGAAAAATCTGAAACCTACAAAGAAGAAGAAGGACTAAAAACATAATTTTCACTCAAAAATGTTTAGAAAAAGGACACCACAGATGGAGGTCGTTAGTATGCATGCGTGCATTGAAAGGAGATTAAGAAATCGTGATATAAGTATTCCTGTAGAATATATTATCCACTTTCGTAAAGCAAAAAGCATTCAAAGCCTTATTATGTATAAGGCAATTCGAAAGTTAATTTTCTGAATTCAATTAGACCAGGTAGTCTGCCTGCAGATTACACTGTTAGTAATTGAAAAGCAATTAAATACATGCCTAATAAAGAGATTTATGTAAAAACAAATCAAACAGATGAATGGTTTTCTTTAAATAAAAGTTTAAACAAAAACTTTACGGGGATTCCAAATGATTTATTGCCTAACTTGTATTCTGGTCCAAGACAAATAACAAAAGTCAAATATTGCAGGAATTGAAAAGCTCTTTGCTGTCTGATTTCCACAGCCTTTATGTCAAACTGAAATTTAAATAGGGCACTATAAAGATTGATTTGTTCTAGATTATTTCATAAGTTAAACTTTGGTAACATGTATATCGTTTCTGCACCGCTATGCCAAGTATTTTTTTATCAAAGTCCAAGTTTATTTTTAAAATTTGTACTATTCGTTAATTTTGTTACTTTGTACATGTACACTTGTTCTCCTACAATGTAATAATCTTGAAATATTATATTTGTTATTTTATTTAAAGCAAATTTCTATCTAAAGCTCTGCTAATTCTTTCCAAACTTTTTTATGTTTATTATATTATATCTTGAGAGAATAATTTAAATAAAATTTCACTACAAATACCAATCTCTGCACGTATTATTTAGCAAAACACCAATATTTTATATAAAAAACAGTTTACTATATTAATTCAACATAGTTTGTTGTTGGTCCTGAACATTTTGTCAGAAAACACTTAAGAGGCTTTCGAAGTATGTAACGTATCGATATTTTGTTTCATTCTCAAAATCATTCATGGCTACCATGAAAACGGAAAATACACTCTTTTTAAATTTCAGTTATTTTCGTTAGTTAGGTATAGCAGTGGTGTATATAAGGAGAGGGTTGGAGGATAAAACCCTTCGACTTTATTTAAGGTAAAATGATAGAAATAGTATAAAATAAGGACCTTTTTTGCGGGTTAGGCGAGTCAAACCCTCCAGAGCCAGTTTTACCTACAGTTAAAATAAAGTAATGACCTTTTCTTTTGTTCATATTATTTACGCTCAATTGGGGAAAAAACAATAACTGAGCATATCAAGTATTCTCTGAGAATTTTATAAAGAAATCAAAAATATGAAAATATACAGAACATTTTTGATGCTCTATTTTTTCATTTTACAACAAATTCTGACTATTTATGAAAAGCCCTAAAAATTTCGTGTTGACAATTTTTTGGCAACTCTGCAAATAAAGGAGCTAGAGAGAGTATAAATATACAAAAAATTACATCTGTACGAAGCCAGAAAAAGCCAATGCATATCTACATCAACGAGTACTAATCTAAATGTATATGTATGTACAGGGTGTTCGATCAAAAGTTGACGTATACCCAGTGGCGTAGCTACAAATTTTGGGCCTCCCCGCGGTTTTCGGTAAAGGACCCCCTCTCAGATGGTCCTTTACTTGTCAATAAATGTAGCCCCCAAAGCATAGCCGGAAAATATATGACGACTAAAAAAGGTCATCTATATTCTCATAATCCCCTTCAGCTCAACTCAACATTTTAAACCGTTACCATATGGTAAATAAATATGATAGATTTGATATTTTAAATCAAAACATCATGCAAGTATCTATGGAAACGGTTTATTATTCATTAGCGATTGGTTAAAACTCTACATATCCATAGAAACCGACTGGTTTTCACAAACCTCCCCCTTTCGTCGCGGTTTCAGATGCGTGCGGCGTACTGTACTTACACCTTCCATCTTTAGTGAAATAAAATTATCTGAACAGGCATAACCTTCCTTATAATTTTGAATCGAAATGTTGACCTTGATTTTTAGTTTTATCCATACTTTTGTGAAATTATTTGGCCGAATACCACACCAGCGTAAATTATTCCTCGAAATTCTTTTTTTGGTTACAACTAGTCTTCGAACCGGGATAATTTTATAATTTAAGCTCTCGTGATATTATAAAGTGAAAAACATTTGCCTCAACATAAATATGTTTATTTGTTTCGGAGATATTTGTTTTAAAATGGCTGGCTAATAACCTAAAGCAAAACTTTTTAAACCAAAAATAATTTCTTCTTTTATTATTCCTTTTATTTTTTGGCAATGGATTTTGTATTACTACGAAGTTTTTTCTTAGTCCGTGATTTTTATAAAGGTATTATTTTTAAAAACGAAGACGATTTTATCTTTTTTTCACCAAATTAGTTATCACACAGCCCTGACAAGCAAATGATAGTATATGTTTGCCCCCCTCCCAGGAAAACATTTTAAATACGCTCATGCCTCCCTTTATCCAAAAGCTTGCCCTTAAATGCTTAAAATCTACCGATATGCAGGTAAGGTATTGTGTTAAATTAAACAAACAAGATAACAATCAGTTTCCGCTTGAATATTGTGCTTTCTTCCGATGCAGTATATGCTGAAACAATGGTCACGGTATAGCTAGTTAATATAGTGGAAATTAATTATCTCAAAATATAGATTTTCATAAAGTAATTGCTCACTCGTCTGAAAATAACGCATTTTACATTAAAATAATTAAATACACTACAGGTACAAAATAAAAAAAACAATCTTGTATTCAGTTTAGTTTTCTAGGATCAAATTTCTGAATGACCTCAGGTTTGACACATTTAACTTTAAAGACAAGTAAGAAATTTTACAGAAACCCTACCAAAGAAAATAGTGTACTAAAATTGCCATATGAAACTGTTTATGTAAAACAGGTATATTTTGTAGTTCGCATCAAGAACTTAACGCACTTCCTATAATGTCTGTTGCAGCGCACATCAGCCCGTTGGTATAGAACTGCTGCATCGATTAGATTGTAAATAACTCGCGTCGCCGGCGGCATTAGATTCGCGGACGTTGCGGGAGTCTGGTCGAATTTCCTCGTCATCCAGCAACTGATATGGAGGTTACCGTCACAAGATCGGTTTGTGTCGACGCGTCACTATACTAAAATTAGGGCCTAACCTATCAGATGTACCAGTC